>NKZJ01000135.1:0-10000 GCA_002370135.1 Metschnikowia kipukae
GGGCTTAAGAATGGGCTTATGGGAGTAATATTTATTACTATATGAGGGGTCGTGTGCGACTCATGTGCGTTTAGTTGCAGTGGTGAGGTGCGGAATTTTGAGTGCAAATATGGGTGCAAATTATATGGTGCGGGTGCAAATATGGTGTGGGTGCAAATATGGTGCGGGTGCAAAATTATGGGTGCGAAATTACTATGTGCGATGGGTGTGGTACGTAATATTTTGAGATATTCGCAAAAATATTACAGAAGTGGGAAAAAGTGAGATAATGGAAAAAAGCTGGGGGGATTACGATTTGGGGACTTGGCCAAAAATAGAACCGTGTAATAAACCCCTCAACCTTATAAATCCCTCAACCTTAATATATTGCCACGTAGTAATTCCCATTGTATGCGGGTGCGCACCGCATAGGAGTACATAACTGCCCAGAAATGTACCATTGTAGTCTAATACTGCGCCTACTACCATTGTAGTCTAATACTGCGGCCCCATTGTGTCGCCACCCATTGTACTCTAATACTGCGGCTCCATTGTGTCGCCACCCATTGTACTTTAATAATAGTCAACTCCTACCGTAGTCATGGCAACCGGGTGGTTATGGATTTCCTATAAGTAAAGCATCCCCCCGAGCTCAAGATTTCTGAATTTTTACCATATATTATATCACCCATTACTATCACCATATATTATTGTGTCCACAACTTCACAATGATGAATGATAGATATACCAATGGATAGGACATCATCCACCATCCACCATCCATCCATCAACAGTTAGCAAGACTACTGAACCATGTCAGACTATCGTCGTCACTATCATACCACGATACATAAAGTCAACTGGTATCCATCAACACTACTGAACCATGTCAGACTATCGTCGTCACTATCAGACCACGATACATAAAGTCAACACTGGTATCCATCAACAGTTAGCAAGACCATGATACATATAATGGACAGCAACACTGTGCCATGTCAGACTATCTAGTCACTATCAGTCACATCATCAGACTGATCAACTACTATTAAGTGATACCACTGGTAGTTACTTAACCATACCAACCAGGTTAAGTCTGATATTCATAAGGGCTGACTCAAGTCAGAAGCCATACTGGGTGAAATCACTCCAGCAACCCCTGATTATGAATTATCTTTGAATCACGCATTCTTCAAGCGGATTCCCAATGTCTCGCTAACCAAGCCGGACCACACCAAGGTATTCTCTATAGACCCGCTCTAGAAGTCGGGCAATGATGAATTCTTGTCAGAATTTCATGGCACAAGCCAGAATTCTTGAATCACGCATTTCTCAAGCGGATTCCCAATGTCCCGTTCTATTAAACCGGACACTCCAAGGTATTCTCTATAGACCCGCTCTAGAAGTCGGGCAATGATGAATTCTTGTTAGAATTTCATGGCACAAGCCAGAATTCTATGAATCACGCATTCTTTAAGCGGATTCTTTGGAATTACGCATCCTTAAAGCGATTCCACAAATGTCCCGTTCTAAACTGGACCAGGCGAAACATTGTCAGTCGATGCAATAACCACGACGGCCCGCCAAATAACGCAAATTGAAGGACCCGTCTGAAGTTGCTAGGGTAAAAAATAACCTCGGCCAGCTTAGGGTCAGTATTGCCAGTTGAATATTATTCACAGGGCCAAATAAAAAAGAAAGGAAACAAAAGAAAAAAGAAAAAGATAAAAATTGAAAAGAAACAAAAAGAAAAAAGAAAAGAAAAAAACAAAAAGAAAACAAAACAAAACAAAAAGAAAACAAAAGAAACAAAACAAAAACATCACCAAAGAAAAGGAAAAAACAAAACATCACCAAAAGAAACTACAAACTCGGGCCATCATCAACAATTGAGTCAAACTCAAAGTGGCCACCAAGAATTAAGACCCTGCCAAACAGCTTGGTCAAAACAACCATGTGAGCACTTCACCATCAGTGTTCACCAAATCAGGACCCTGCCAAACGGCTCGGTCAAAACAACCTTGTGGGCACTTCACTACAGTGTTCACCAAATCCTGTGGTCACTTCATTCAGTGATCACCAAATAGGGACCTTGCCTCACGGCTCGGTCCAAGAGGGCCATCCACACGGGTGGTCCTAATTGCGGGGTCATGCAGACGGCAGGCCCCTTAGGAAATGGAGGGCCATAAAACTAGACAGCGTACGAAGTACCTGGACTAGCTAGGGCTATCAGGTATGCCATGTCAAGCTAAGCCAGGGTCTGGGAACCCATGAGTCAATCAGAGTACTCATAGTCGCCTCTAGTATTGGCCACGCCGCAAAACAAAAAAAAAAAAAGAAAAAGATAGAAAATCTTGGACACAAAAGAACCAAGAACCACGGGCCAATCCAAGTCAAAGCCTAGGTTGAGGCGGTACCCCATGAGGGTCAATCCAAGTCAAAGCCTGAGCCAAGACGGTACCCACCCACTTTAGTATAGCCCGGAGGACCTTTTTCGGGGCCCTCTGTGCTATCAATACTCTAGGGAGAGTCTAGTACTTTCGCGAGTCTATGAGTCCCCCACGAGTGAGCAGATATCCCACCGATGTTGTCAGTGTCAGATATCCTACCGATGTTGTCAGTGTCAGATATCCTAACGAAGTGCTGCCAATTTTGACCAGACTCTATAACGAAGTGCTGCCAATTTTGACCAGACTCTATAACGAAGTGCTGCCAATTTTGACCAGACTCTGTAACGAAGTGCTGCCAATTTTGACCAGGCTCCATAACGAAGTGCTGCCAATTTTGACCGGACTCTATAACGAAGGGCTGGCAAAATTCAACGCTGACCTACGTCTGTTGAGGGTCGTGCCAAGTTCAACCGGTAACGAAAGGCAGTATCTGAATCACCCAAACCAAATGGTCTCCAACTTCTTTAATCAATACAAATCTATCAATCTTAACTACGACAGTCTTTGCCCGGCTGCAAAGATCATGCCACCAGCGTATATACCATTATTTTAGTCCGTAGGTTATATTTGAATTGGGGGTCGGGGGTGATTTTTGCTTTAGGAATAAAAAGCTGGTTCTGGGAGTCGTTCCTGCACATAAGGCCCAATATTGGCGATTTTTCATGAGGGGCGCGGGCGGAATATATAGTGAATCTATGCGAGCGCGGGCGAAACATGCGAGCGGGGAGCGCGAGGTGATAGACGGTACGAGACGACGTAGACGAGACAACCACTAGGGTGACACTTACACGGTAGGGTATTTTTAGTAGTGGTTGGTGAAGGGTACGAAGGGTGGGGAAGGGTGGATGTAAATATTTTTAGGGGGTTTTTGATTTTTGATTTTTGGGAAACGTTTTGGATTGGAGAGAATATTTACGGAAGAGATATATTTTGAAATAATGAAATTTTTTGTAGGCCTGGGATATTGCCTAGGATATTGCAGTGTGAGGGAGATTTTGGGAAAAGTTGCGAATGAGTGCTCGAGTACCTGCCGAAGGCGGGTACGAGTAAACGGCCGAGTTCATTATTACATGAAAGTATATTTTACAATACACTCTTCTTTCTTTACTACTATGACTATTGAATACGAACCATGGGGGAGAATACAAAAACGAGTTGGTCCTTGGATTAAAAAGGATCCAGGATGGAAGGACCCCGTTCCGAAGGGACGGGTACGAGTAAACGAGGCGGGGAGAGTAAATAGCTATAATTGGATGTTTATGTTTGGCCTTTACGGGCGTGAATACACGACATAGTATCAATCGCGTAAACAAAACAAAATAATCATTGGCTGAGAATGTTTGGCCCTTTTTGAGGGCGTGAATACACGGTGGCAAGTAATACTGATTGGCTAAAAACGTTTGGCCCTTTTTGAAAGGGCTATTAAAACCATAATCCAGAATATTTTAGCTTGAATACACGGGAGCAAATAGTAATCATTGGCTGAGAATGTTTGGCCCTTTTTGAAAGGGCTATTAAAACCATAATCCAGTATTATTACCTTCGTACAATGGAAGAATACACGGGAGCAAGTAATACTGATTGGCTACAAAAGTTTGGCCCTTTTTGAAAGGGCTATTAAAAGCATAATCCAGAATATTTTCGCTTGAATACACGGGCGCAAGTAATACTGATTGGCTAAAAAAGTTTGCCCCTTTTGAGAACTCAAATCCAGTATTATTACCTTCGTACAATGTAAGAATACACGGAGCAAGTAATACTGATTGGCTAAAAAAGTTTGTCCCTTTTGAAAGGGCTATAGAAACCATAATCCAGAATATTTTAGCTTCAATACACGAGACGAGCATTACTGATTGGCCGAGACGTTTCCCCTTTAGAAAACTCAAATCCAGTATTGCATAACCACCACATAGTACAATACCTTCTGACCGCATACATCTGCATGCGTCAATAACAGCCACGGTGTATTATTACCTTCGCAATAGACTACAATACTTTGCCGCGTCGCCGTGCGAACCGCGCGAATCTCTCGGAAACTATTGCCGCCCCCAGAACATAAATACCACGCGATTTCCACATTTTGAAAAAAATTCAAACAATAATTCAACCGAAGCAAGTGTCCCAACACTATGTCATCAACACTGTCATCAACACTATGTCATCCAACACTATGGCATCCAACACTATGTCATCAACATAAGTGTCAACCAAAGCAAGTGTCAACCAAGGCTGTCACCCACAGAAGTGCACTAAAATCAATCACGGGTGACAAGTTACCAATGCGAAAAAACTTCCGCAAAGTGGCACAGTGAAATTAAACCAATGGGTAGATTTTAAAAAAAATGCCCTCGGGGTGTCCACTTCCTCAAAGTGGCACAGTGAAATTAAACCAATGGGGAGATTTTAAAAAAAATGCCCTCGGGGTGTCCACTTCCTCAAAGTGGCACGGTGAAATTAACCCAATGGGGAGATTTAAAAAACAAATGCCCTCGGGGGGTCCACTTTCCCCTAAGACCTAAGATAAATTGGGGATTCGGGCTACGTGTCAGTCGCACCCCTAAGATAAAAATTTGGGGAAGTGGGCTACGTGTGGGGCGGGCTACGTGTCAGTCGCACCCCTAAGATAAAAATTTGGGGAATTGGGCTACGTGTGGGGCGGGCTACGTGTCAGTCGCACCCCTAAGATAAAAATTTGGGGAAGTGGGCTATGTGTGGGGTGGGCTTGGTGTCGCACCCTGAGTATTTTTGGACGCTGCCTCAGATTGAAAGAAAGGCGTGGTGTACGGGTTTTTTCCATTGGCGTGGTGTACGGGTGTGGCTTATATGCAGGACCGGGGTCGGAGCGGACCGCATCGGACATTGCGAGAATTTTTCCCCGAAGGGAAGTGCGGGAACAAGTTTTATATGCCGCATTGCGGATCGGATCGGAAACATTTCGCCGAGATTTCGCCGAGGGCCGTGTGAATCGCGGATCGGGCCCATTACGGGTTCAAATGCAGGTTAAAAATGACGTCAGAGCAATATTGGAGTTTTTTCAGGAAGGGTAGTGCCGGGCAAAAGTTTGCTTATATGCAGGACACCGGCTTAACTAGGGGCGGATCGGGCCGGTTGCCAGAATTTTTCCCCGAAGGGAAGTGCCGGGAACAAGTTTGAGCCTCGCACGACCGGTTCTTATATGCAGGACACCGGCTAATACCTCGGTTGGATCGGGCCGATCTCAGAATTTTTCCCCGAAGGGAAGTGCCGGACCGCGGTTTTATCTGCAGGACACCGGCTTAACTATGGTGGATCGGGCCGGTTGCCAGAATTTTTCCCCGAAGGGAAATGCCGGGAACAAGTTTGCTTATATGCAGGACATCGGCTTAACTATGGTGGATCGGGCCGGTTGCCAGAATTTTTCCCCGAAGGGAAATGCCGGACACAAGTTTGCTTATATGCAGGACACCGGCTTAGTTACGCGTAGATCGGGCCGAGGAAAAAATTGGCCGAGGAAAAAATTGCCGGAATTGTACTTCCGGGGTCGTGCAATGTTCAACTGTTCCAAAACTAATCCAATTTCGCTCCACCTACTGTCATATGAAAGCCACGGGTGACTTCCATAACCTCAGAAAGTATCCCCTGAAAATCTGCACTTTTCGATTTTTGCAACCACTTTAAACATTTACACTTTTGTCGAGAGTGCGAAATTGAGATGACATTTTGGAAAGTTGAGGCCGAATCCTGGAAAAGTGCGAATGTTAAGTATGGGAAAAAAAGAAACCTCGGCTATAGTAGTAAAAAGGGCCAAAATATGGGGTTGAAGAAATATAAAGGGATGTTAGAGGGCGCGCTCACCCCTCATTTTTTCTACACCGAGCCAATTGAACCTCTTCAGACCTGCAACGTGTTGGGACGGGAGGTTATATATGGGAAGTGAGCAATCACAACCCATCGGGAGTTATCAGCTCTTTCAGCACAAGTACCGGAGCGGTCCATCGAGGCTCAGCCAGGAGGTCTAGAACAAACTTGATGCTAGCAGCGATAATTCTTGTACTTCCCGCCTTGGCTCCTTGCCTTGGTGGGGAGACCCCAGGTTAACTCGTATAAGCCCTTGTGGTTTGTGCGAGAGCGCCTGAAGCCAGTGAGTGTTGGCCCGGTGCTGACGAATTCTGGGGTGGTGCCACTGGTGCTGGTGCTAATGGGTGTCGTGGGGCTCTTTGAGATACTTGGTGCTTCGGTGCTGAGTATTTTTGAGGGTCTTGCGGTGTCTATTAGTGCTGGCGCTGGTGGAACCACCCAAATGAATTTGTTGGTATTTGGTGCTGGTATTTATTGGTTCTGGATCTATGGTGTTGGTGCTGGTGGTGCCATTGGAGCGTTTGGTGGATTTGTTTGTGCTTGCACTGATAAATCTGTGAGTGCTCTAGTGGTCTATTGGTGTTGGTGCTTGGATTCTCCCTGAAGCTAACGCTTCGACTGAGCGAAGCTTGCTTTCTGAGCTTCGCTCAATGGCCCTGGCTTTTGCCACAAGTCCCGGTAGGACAGTGTCCCCCGGGCAAGGAAGGAAATGGTGGATTCCTAGGCAATGCCAAAGAAACCCCAACTCCACGAAGCCACCAGCATTCATGCTAACGCATTCATGCTTGGTACTTCAGTTCGTAAGACTCGGTGGACTAAATCAAATCAAAAACTATTTTTTAGTTATCTGGTTGATCCTGCCAGTAGTCATATGCTTGTCTCAAAGATTAAGCCATGCATGTCTAAGTATAAACAGTATACAGTGAAACTGCGAATGGCTCATTAAATCAGTTATCGTTTATTTGATAGTAACTTGCTAATTGGCATACGCCTGGCAATTCTAGAGCTAATACATGCATAAAGCCCAACTTCGGAAGGGCGGTATTTATTAGATAAAAAATCAACTCAGTGATGATTCATAATAACTTTTCGAATCGCAGCAATTTTGCGATGGTTCATTCAAATTTCTGCCCTATCAACTTTCGATGGTAGGATAGAGGCCTACCATGGTTTCAACGGGTAACGGGGAATAAGGGTTCGGTTCCGGAGAGGGAGCCTGAGAAACGGCTACCACATCCAAGGAAGGCAGCAGGCGCGCAAATTACCCAATCCCGACACGGGGAGGTAGTGACAATAAATAACGATGCAGGGCCATTTTGGTCTTGTAATTGGAATGAGTACAATGTAAATACCTTAACGAGGAACAATTGGAGGGCAAGTCTGGTGCCAGCAGCCGCGGTAATTCCAGCTCCAAGAGCGTATATTAAAGTTGTTGCAGTTAAAAAGCTCGTAGTTGAACTTCAAATTGAATTTTAGTATTCAATTTCACCAATTTTTTGGTATTACTTTGAGTAAATGAGAGTGTTCAAAGCAGGCATGAGCCTGAATCTTCTAGCATGGAATAATAAAATAAGACGATAGTTCTATTTTGTTGGTTTCTAGGACCATCGTAATGATTAATAGGGACGGTCGGGGGCATCAGTATTCAGTAGTCAGAGGTGAAATTCTTAGATTTACTGAAGACTAACTACTGCGAAAGCATTTGCCAAGGACGTTTTCATTAATCAAGAACGAAAGTTAGGGGATCGAAGATGATCAGATACCGTCGTAGTCTTAACCATAAACTATGCCGACTAGGGATCGGGTGTTGATCAAATGTTGACGCACTCGGCACCTTACGAGAAATCAAAGTTTTTGGGTTCTGGGGGGAGTATGGTCGCAAGGCTGAAACTTAAAGGAATTGACGGAAGGGCACCACCAGGAGTGGAGCCTGCGGCTTAATTTGACTCAACACGGGGAAACTCACCAGGTCCAGACACAATAAGGATTGACAGATTGAGAGCTCTTTCTTGATTTTGTGGGTGGTGGTGCATGGCCGTTCTTAGTTGGTGGAGTGATTTGTCTGCTTAATTGCGATAACGAACGAGACCTTAACCTTTAAATAGGGTCCCTAGCATTTTTGCTGGGCGGCGCTTCTTAGGGGGACTATTGACTTGAAGTCAATGGAAGTTTGAGGCAATAACAGGTCTGTGATGCCCTTAGACGTTCTGGGCCGCACGCGCGCTACACTGACGGAGCCAGCGAGTTGACCTTTGCCGAGAGGCATGGGAAATCTTGAGAAACTCCGTCGTGCTGGGGATAGAGCATTGTAATTTTTGCTCTTCAACGAGGAATTCCTAGTAAGCGCAAGTCATCAGCTTGCGTTGATTACGTCCCTGCCCTTTGTACACACCGCCCGTCGCTACTACCGATTGAATGGCTTAGTGAGGTTTTCGGATCAGCCGCGCGAGGGCGACCGAGCGCGGATGAGAAGTTGAACAAACTTGGTCATTTAGAGGAAGTAAAAGTCGTAACAAGGTTTCCGTAGGTGAACCTGCGGAAGGATCATTATTATACTACAAATAACTTTAGGGCAGTCCTCGTCAGAGGCACTGCAAAGTAGTCGACCCAACACTTTCTAGCAGTCCTCGTCAGAGGCACTGAAAGAGTAGTTTGGGTGGCAGTCTCAACCAAATAACTAATTTCTTAACCTAAAAACCAAAACTTTCAACAACGGATCTCTTGGTTCTCGCATCGATGAAGAACGCAGCGAATTGCGATAAGTATTACGACTTGCAGACGTGAATCATTAATTTTTGAACGCACATTGCGCCTTTTGGTATTCCAAAAGGCATGGGGGAGTGAGAGTATTTTCATCTCGGGTGAAATGTGGCGAGTTGCCTTTGGCACTGGCTCGCCGCGTGAGGCATCTCCGATGCCGACGCCTGGCTTCGCAGATCAATTAATCAATACTTATTCCTCACTGCCCCAAGACTACCCGCTGAACTTAAGCATATCAATAAGCGGAGGAAAAGAAACCAACAGGGATTACCTCAGTAACGGCGAGTGAAGCGGTAAAAGCTCAAATTTGAAATCTTCGGAATTGTAATTTGTAGGATAGTCTAGTCAACACATTAAGTTCATTGGAAAATGACGCCTTAGAGGGTGATAGCCCCGTAGTGAAGACACTTTCAGTCTATCCCAAGAGTCGGGTTGTTTGGGAATGCAGCTCTAAGTGGGTGGTAAATTCCATCTAAAGCTAAATATTGGCGAGAGACCGATAGCGAACAAGTACAGTGATGGAAAGATGAAAAGCACTTTGAAAAGAGAGTGAAATAGTACGTGAAATTGTTGAAAGGGAAGGGCTTGCGGGGGGTGAGAGAGTGAAGACACCAGTGAGGAAAAGGGGAAAGAGATGTAACTAGAAATAGTATTATACTCTTTTCTGATACTCTTTGGAGTCTTCAGGACCGCTAAACAGGACTCTCTCTTAACCGCCGCAAGTCGCCCGTCTTGAAACACGGACCAAGGAGTCTAACGATTGTGCGAGTATTAGAGCCCCAAACTCAATGCGAAATGAAAGTAAATGGTTTTTTTTTCTAACCGACCCTTTCTTAGGAAAGGAGTAAGCACGGCTGTTGGGACCCGAAAGATGGTGAACTATACCTGGATAGGGTGAAGCCAGAGGAAACTCTGGTGGAGGCTCGCAGCGGTTCTGACGTGCAAATCGATCGTCGAATCTGGGTATAGGGGC
>NKZJ01000136.1:0-83505 GCA_002370135.1 Metschnikowia kipukae
AGATTGGGTTTGCCCCGCCTCCCTCCCTCTGATGACTCTTCAGATGAAGACTCGACAATGGAGATGATCCGAAATTGCTCCATTCCTGAAAGTCCACCTCTCACGGGATTTGTCACTCCATATGATCTCACTTCTATTCTTGGGGACTCGACGGTTACTCCTTCCGTCTCAGGATTCGTGAGTCCTTATGGACTCAGTTCAATTCTTGGGGGATCAACGGCTACTCCATCTCTCAAGGGTCTTGTCACTCCATATGACCTCAGTTCTATTCTTGGAGATAAAACGGCTAGTCATAGCGGTACGATCATGACAAAACGCTAATATATTGCTCAAACTTGCTAACAGGAAAAACAAAATCCAAAAAAAAAAACAATTGGATGCTCATGGGACTGTCTTGGAGACTCGATTGGACTTAGTAATGAACCTCTTGGTGTCTGAGGGATTGTGAAAAGGCGATGAACCCTTAGAAGTGGGATTGTCGCTTTAGAAATGAACCCTATGATAATTTGAGGATTGTGGATTGAATCAAAAGAGTCTTAGAATCAATGGCATGAACAGGTGCATTGACAGAGCACCTGATATGGGCTTAGTAATGAACCTCTTGGTTTCTAAGGGATTGTGAAGATGCGAGGAACCCTTAAAAGTGGGATTTTGGCTCTAGTAATGAACCCGGTGATAACTCGAGGATTGTGAAAAGACTCAAATCAGCTGCTCTTTAGATATTCATAGTAACACTGCTCACATAATTCACACTCGTAGCATTTTCGTAATTCCAAAGCAATTGTAATATTTTGATTGAGCTGAACTAATCTTTTGTTATGAGGCCCCTGTTATACGAGTACCACGGGTTGTCTCGTGACCTGAACTTAGCCTTTCTATGAGATTATGACTCTCTATCAAAGAATGGCTGTCTCTGGCATACAACACTAAACCCATGCTCTAAATTCTCACAATTGGTTAGAGGCAAAAACTTTTACCCACCGTAAATCCCGAATTTCGAAAGCTTCATTATTTCGAAAGAAGGCTACTTTATCGTGGATTAACTATCCTCTTGCGGCAGTATGTAGGTCTTGCAGCCGTCCAGTTGAACTTCGCACGTCTCTACATAAATCTTCTCACAGTGTCGACTATTAGCCAACAACTATGGGTAAAAGAAAGACGGCCGCCAAGCCCCAGAAAAAGCTTAAACAAAAGCTTGATATCAATTTCCGGTGTCTCTTTTGCAACCACGAGAAATCGGTCATCTGCACAATCGATAAGAAAAACGGAATTGGCGATTTACATTGCAAGATCTGCGGGCAGAGTTTCCAGACTGCTATAAATGCCTTATCGCATCCAGTGGATATATATTCTGACTGGATTGATGCCTGTGAAGATTTGGCCGAGGATAATGAAGGCAAGGCAGCAGATTCTGATGCACCTGCTAATGAAGATGAATATAGTGATGATGAAGCAGCTGCACGTGGCTCGTCTGCAAAGGCTGCTGATTACTCTGATGACGAGTACTGAGTCAATGAATACTTGATGTATGGGTTGGCTCAAAATGTGCAGCCCGAAAATGCTTGTATCATAGACTGTAAGCATGTCCATATACACGATAAGTTGTGGTGATTTGGCGGGTTTGCGAAAAAATAGATTAAAATGTACGATACGATTTGTTTGAAATCACGATGTTGCTGGGTGTGATGTAATCTCCTTCATTTGCTTTATTGGTAGAATTCCTCATTTGCTTTATCCTTATGAGACTCATTCTGCTGCGTCCTTTGAGTCAACGAGTCTATTTTAAATTTATCGTTCGGGGACACTCATCTGCTTCAAAATTTGATCGTAGGTGTCATTGGCATTTTCTTTTGCCTCTTGTGGACGATCCGAAGCTTCTTCATCAACACTCAAGTCGATATCATTATCCTCTCCCTCTGCCAACTTAATTTTAAGCTTTTCGAGCTTCTCTCGAATTTCTTTCAAGTTGTCTGGGGGCTCACTTCCGGCTTCGGCCTCATTAAAGATCTGCCGCAACCCAATGCCTCTCTTCTCTGCCTCCGAAAGCTCATTTATGGTAGCATCTAGGTCTAAAATGTTACCGTTCAACAACTTTTGACGGATCACCTCGCCTGAACTCTCATGAAAGAGATCTTCCTTGCTGCCTAATCTCAGCAACTTCATGGCTGATCCTTCTTCCTTATCCAAGTTAGACAAATTTGTGAAACTCTGCGGTCTGGAAATCCGCACGGAGTTCGAAGCATCGACTGGCGAAAGAGCATCATGGGGATCCGCGAGTGCATCCTGAACCTTGGTCAAGGTGCTTTTGTTTAATCCACTCCTTTGGTCCTCTGATCTATTCATATTAATGATATCCTCGGATGTGAAGCTCTCCTCTTTCTTGACGAGAGACGGATCGATCAATTGTAAGCCTCTTTCCAAGGAAGAATCCACATAGAGCAAACGAATGAGCGCCTCTTTCCCTTCAATACTCAACTCTCTCTTATATTGAAGAAAGTACAAGTCACCGATGGCTTTCTTCAAAATTTGCCTATAGTTTTGAATTCTCTCTATCAAATGCTTGGCTGCGGGGGACTCGAGATCGATCTTTTTCTCTGCTTTGCTCGAGATAAAGGCATTGAGCTCATCGGTAAGACTGTTAAGAGTTTTCGAATCTTCTTCATCGTTCACGCTTGATTTCATTCTCTCCTCTATGCTTTTGTTGAAGAATAGATCCATGTTCCGCATATAGTAAAGTCCAATTTTTTCTTTGAAGAGCTCGGGAAGCTTGGAGAAGTCGCCCTCAACGGTGACCAAGGAAGGAGAGTTCTTCAAGCATTGGATCAATGAAGTTGCCAGATAAATGTCAAGCTCATTTCCCATAATGGAAAGGTACCCTAATGTCTTGCAGAACGGCACAATTTCCAAGAGCGACGTTAAGCCTCGCGAGGAAAATCCGTTGTTTTCAATATGCAAGCAAACCAAACTCTTAAAATAAAGGAGCTTGGAGCAAAAGTAGCTTGTAATGTAGTCGGGCGTATAATCAGTTGACGTGTGTTGGGACAGAGTATCGTCCGAAACTTTTCCCCCCTCTTCTGAATGCAGATCGTTTTCGCTGCCAGCCAGAGATCGCTCATCATCTGGATTAACTTTTGCGATCTTAGTATCAAAGTTTCCGAACAACTTCGGATTGTTGGCCATATCCAAGTACCTCAAATTAGGTAACTTCACGATCATGCTCTCAAAGACTGATTTGAAGTCTTCGTTGAATCTGAGATTGGTAGCATTCAAACTCAAAAACCCGATTTGTGAATTCTTGATAAATTCAGTATACTTCTCGGTTTTGGCAAACTCCAAGAAAATCTTCAAGTACTTGGTCGACAGGAAGTCATTATAGCCAAGATCAAGACCCTTTGCTGCTTTCAGCACTAACCAGGAATCTATCACAATTTGTAATTGCTGGGCAGTGAGCTGGTTGTATGCTAGGCCGAGCTTGAATGTTTTGATTGTAACAGCTCTCCTCATCAAAGTCTCGAAAATTGCCACATCTGTTATACAGCACCCGGTCAAGATCAATTCCAGTATCCCGTTTCTGGCGATCAAGGCTGCGGTAAACAAAGACCAATCCATGTCCGAGCGATTCTCCTGGTTACACTTCATGCGCTCCACTGCTTCCTCTTGAGGCTTTCTCTTCTTCTTCTTTTTCAAAAGATTAAGAGACAAAGGTGGACATTGTGTAATATCTAATTTGTTCAAGATTTTGTTCCGTGACAAGAACCAGCAAAGGAGCGACCAACCCTCGGAATCTATAGGAGTGTTTCTCAAACTCAATTTCTCTAGTTGAGTTTTGGCGCACATAGCACTAAGTAACACTTTAAATTGCTCATAGGACAAGCTGACGCCGTCTAATGAGACACATATGATCGGGGCAATGCGAATAAAATCCGCAAATGTTGCAACCTCAATCATAGTCGGTGTAGGGTTTCTTAACTGAAGCACTGGAAGCGGTGACATGGAGCCCTTCGGTATCTGCTTGGCAATCGCTGGAATAGGAAGAATCTCTCGTAGGTGGCAACATCTGGTGTACATGAGATCTAGGGCCATCTTTTGAACCGGAGCGGAGTATGGTCGTTTGGGGGTGATAACCGCCTTTTCAATGCCCAACGACTTGGCATGCTCGTCCACTGCCACGTCGGAACTGTCGGGTGAAAGCTCCTCTTCTTCCTTGTCCTCGGATTTCTCAATAAGACCAAGGGCCCCTGTACCTCCCACAACTAAGCCACCTCCGTGGCCCTTTAACGATTTCTCAATGGCCTCTTTATCTGCCTCTGTGAGGGGATTGACACGAACTTCCCCGCTGGGAAGTACCTCCACATTTCCTTTTCTTGGATTCCGTGAAGGAATTTGTTGCGGCGGATCAATGAGAAAAGTCTGAGAGTGGAATGCCACATGTTTCAATGGCTTTAAGTGGGTCATTCCAGGTATTGTTGGCTCCGGACTCTTTCTCTGCGGTATCGTGGGCGAAGAAGTAGGGCGAGAATGATGTTCTCCTGCAGTCACAGATGTGCTCCTTCTTCTCAAAAAAGAAGGGAGTTTTGATACTTGCTCAGGTGGCTCCGGCACTGTGGCTGGGGCTTTCGATACTGAGTTTCGTCTGGAGAGGGGCGATTCCAACTTGATACATGAGTCGTTCCGCTTATTCTGGCGAAAAAAACGCACGTACTCCAGAAGCCTTGGGTCGTCAGCAAATTCCGACAGTTCCGACTCCGGTGAAACGAGTTCTGGCAGTTTCGAGCTCTTGCGGAAATCCAGATCTGAATGGTTAGTCCGCGTACGATTCATAGAATAATCCAGATTAAAAAGCAGAGACAGCCTCTGGTCAGCATTACCAGATTGGTCATTAGAGCCTGCCGATTCGGAACGCTGTAGCCTGTGTTTAAGTTTGGAGAAAAAACCGCCGCTGCTTGCGTTGCTATCGATGCTTGACGCACTCCCCACACTGGAAACACTGGATCTTCTTCGAGAATAAGGCGTATTTTTTGCTGAGGACCGCAGAGCATAATCCTGGAAGGCATCCTGTTCAGCTGCATTCCGGTCGGCAGGTGGTTCTGCGTGGGGGCATTCTTCGGCAATAGATGATATTGAGGGCTTGGACTTGGCAACATTATTATTGTATGAATTCAGCACCGAGAGCCGTGGTGAAGATGGTGTTTGAAGAGGTTTGGATTCCTCGGTGGCGGTTTCTTTGTCTCCCGAATTTTCGGCCCCAGTTGAGGAACTCTTAGGGAACGATACATTGGAGTCCCTGAGAAACCAGTCCACATCGGTAGTGTCTATACCCTTCATGGTTTTGTTTGTCTGGTCTAGGACAAATCCGTGGAGTTTCTCCCAATCTAGAGGGCCAGACATATTTCAATGAGTAAGCTTGTGAGGATTTATTATAGCCTTGTAGATTCCTGATGGTAAGTATGGTACGATCTGTGCGAACTCGGGGTGTGGAGAAGAGTGTATATGAAGTTTATGAGATTCAACACCAGAAAGCCATGCACAGTCAATCGAGTTTAAAAACTTTTCATTTGGAATTTGATGTTTCTGTTTTTTATAAGTTACTTTTCTGGGTCAGGAATGGGTGCTGGATGGAAATTTATGTGGGTTGTGGATTGTTTTTATAGACACTGTGTGCAGTACATGCATCTACCTAGTCAGCAGCATACAGATTAGTTTGCCACCAACTTGGGTACAAGATGTTATTGCTATGAAACGTTTAATCAGAGGGATCCAAATATTTGAGATTTTCTCGAGGCTCGAACACTGCTTTAAATGCCAAATGAGCGCAGATCTTAATTAAAATGTTGCAGTATTAAAATGTTGCAGTATTAAAATGTTGCAGTATTAAAATGTCGCAGTATCAAATGTCGCAGTGTCGAAATGAAAATACGTCGAGCAGCTTTTGAACGCCGGTCACTAAAAACTGTCGTATATCGACCAAACTAATATACAAGATCACATACCCATACCGCCCATACCGCCCATACCACCAAACTGCTGCATCATCTTCTGCATCATTCCAGGATTCTGCATCATCTGTTGCGCCTGTTGCATCATGCCTGGATTTTGCATCATTTGCTGGGCCTGCTGCATCATCTGAGGATTGTTCATGAACGAGGACAAATCTGGCATACCTCCTCCTGCACCTCCTGCACCTCCTCCAAGCATACTCATGGCCTGTTGCATGAAGTTAGGATTTGATTGTGCTTGTTGCATCATACGCTGCATGTTGCCGCCAGCACCGAGGCCTGGCATTTGTCCACCTGGTCCTCCAGCACCCATGTTCTTTGCTGCACCGGCCATCGACGACATCATTCTCTGTTGCTGTAAAACCATCTCAACTTCAACAGCCGAGCATCCTGAGCCGCGGGCCACTCTGATGATTCTTTCAGGCTCCTGGGTGAAGATCCTGCCGTCGCTGTCCAACTCGCGAGAAGTCATAGAGTCCATTATGTAGATCATGTTTTTAATCTTTTTGCTAGTCTCTTCCTCACCAACTTGGTTCATGATGTTCGACATTCCAGGAATCATAGATGCAATGTTAGTCAAAGGACCCATTTTTAGGAAGTTGTTCATTTGAGTCTGGAAATCTCTCAACGTGAATTTGCCCTCTTTGAAATTCTCGATTGTCTTTTTGTGGTTTTCATCGTCCTGGAGATTTAAGCCCTGGACATGCTCAATCAAGGACTGGATATCACCAATGCCGAGTAACTTGGAGATAAATGTGGTTGGTTTAAAGACTTCAAAATCTCCGACATGTTCTCCGGTACCAATGAAAACAATAGGAGTCTCCGTGGCCGCCACAGCAGATATAGCACCTCCACCCTTAGCATGGCCATCCATTTTAGTCAAGATAATGGAACCAAAGTTCGAACTCTCCTTGAAAGCTTTTGCTTGGCCCTCTGCCGCCTGCCCGATTGCTGCGTCCATAACCATAATGGTTTGCGTTGGCTGGACAGCCTCACTTATCTGCATCATTTCATTGAACAAGTTTTGTTCTTGCTTATGACGACCCGACGTGTCGACGATAATAATGTCAAACTTGTCAGCCTTGAATTTTTGAACACCTTCGTAAGCCACTTTGACGGGATCAGTCTCCAAATAGGAGCCGTAGAATGGGATGGACGACTTGATAGCATTCTGTTTCAACTGATCGAAAGCACCAGCTCTGAAAGTGTCGGCACACACCAAACCCACTTTGAATCCTCGCTTCTTATAGTAAACCGCCAACTTGGTACAAGATGTGGTCTTTCCAGCACCCTGCAAACCAACAAACATGATAATGTGTGAATCGGCAGCAATTTTCTTTGTCTTTTTTCCGTTTTTCAGAACGGCTTTGTTGGCCTGCGACAACTTCTTGGGCTTTGGAGGCTCCTCGTGGGAATCGACGAGTTTGCATAACTCGTCATAGACAATCTTTTGTAGCTTCTTTCTTTTGTTGGCCGCAGACTCAGTGTCTGATTTGATTTCTGCTGCAATTTTCTGCCTGATGTTATCTCTCAAACGGGCAACTAGTTTAATGTTCACGTCACTCTCTAGTAATGCTGAACAAATGTCCTTGACCATTGCCTGGATTTCTGCTTCAGAAACAGACTCCACAGAACCAAGAGCATCTCTCAATCTGGATCCGAGATCAGCTAAAACCATTGTGTTTGTTGTTTGATTCGGGTTCCGTTGGGGAGTCAAACTTAATTATTGGTGAGGAGAAAATTTAGTGAATGGGGTACGGGTGTGCGCACCAAAATCCACTTGGCGTGTGGACTCTCAATCAATAGTATACGCATTAAGCCAACAATAGTATACATTAAGCCAACAATACGCATGAAGCCAGCATATGACTTGCGCTTGCGGCGCTAACAATTTTGAATGAAGATCAATGATTGAATTTGAAGTTATTTTTCCGTTCACTGAAAATTTCGGTTCTTTTTTTGGGTAAATAGATATTAGTCACATACTATCATATACGCGCCATCTTTGCAAGAAATGTCGCACGTTAATCTGTAGCTGCTAAGTCACTAGCCCGATTTCCATCGCGTTTCAACTCAGAAGAAAAAGTTTCATTCTAAAAGAAAGGAGTTCAATTTTAGAAGAAAAAGTCTGACTTCAGAAAAAAAATGTTTGCTTTTAAAAAAGAAGTTTTAGTATAAAACAAAGACGTTTCAGGGAAAATTCTAGTCTAGAAGGTAGCTCAGAGGTGAGAGCAAGGAAATCATTCTTCAAAAATTCCATCTGTCATCACAAATATGACTGTGTCACTCATGTACTCTCATCTACCAACTTCTTCATTCTGTGAATTTGATTGAAATTCTCTGATGTACTCACGTTCCTGACTCCATGTGTTTGTCAATTCAAATGCATAGTTCCATCAATGTTCAACTTAGCATATATTGAGGACATTTAGAGACTACACGATGTGAAGTCAAACACTGATTATCTGACAAGACACAATTTTCACCCTCAGAAGAAGCCTTTAAATTTTGGCATTGCTGAAAAACAAAACCTATACTGTTTTAATGTGGACCATCTGGCTGCATATGTCAGCGATAAAGCAGAGATATTGCGAATCGGAACGCGAGCATCTTAACCTCGCACCGGGCCGAGAGAAGGCCGCATGCACATTCCCACACAGATTGCCGCGATACTGCGAAAGTGTGGAAAAGCGCATTTTTGAGTTGATCAAGCGAGATTCCCCGCGTGATGGCCAGAAGCCCTTGCCAGTGAAAATGCCGCTATAACGGCTTCCTTTTGGGGAAAGTAAACGAATGGCAATTGATCAACATTGAAATAAGGTAAAGCACTGGTGTTTGAGTAAAAGCTGGTGTTTGAGGCAAAGTACTGGTGTTTGGGGTAAAAGCTAGTGTTACAGAAAAACTCTTCTAGAATGCATGTATAGTTTTTATGTAAATGAAGCAGATTTGTTTGGGCCTGAAGCCTGCAGGCGTGAACAGTCCATGTCCAGTATCTAAGTCAGCTGTTCAGCTTATCTTGGTGAGAAGAGAGGGCGCAGCAAACATCTGGTCGATTCTTCTTAAGTCACTCTCTAAATTCATGCGTGGCAAATACAGCTTTAGGTCCAGCCCAAAACTATACCCGTCAATCTCTTCATCATCGTTCAAATCTAAAAGAACGCTATTTCTGTTCAAGTTCACAGTCCTCAAAGAGAATTCAGCTGCAGCTGCCATTTGAGAAGAATTTTGGGTGCTATTGTGTTGTTGCGCAAGGGGTGGTGCTGGTATCGTGTGATGGCCCCCGAAATGATTGGGTGCCAAGACAAAAGCCGCTTCTTCGTCACTCTCGCTCTGAGAGTCGGAAAAAAAGGACATGTTGATGCAATCGTAATCCACCTCGATTTGCTTGATTCCCAATCCCGTGGAAAGATCCAACTGCACTTTGGGTGTGATCTGTTCGGGTCGACTGCTTGTGAAAGGCAATCCGTCATGGGACCGAGATGAGTTCATTGCCGGTTTATGGCGGCCTTCGAGTTCGTCATCCTGATCATATGAGAAGTTAAACATTAACTCAATATCCTTAATGGACTTGGAAAAGATCTCCTTCTCTAGCTTGATCCTCTTGCTTGACTTGCTCATTTTTAGGCCGGGAACAAGTGAAATTTTAACGGAGGTAGAGAGTCCGAGAAGTAGTGAAAAATTACCGGAGACGGAGGGCAAAGGACAAGCGAAGGTTGTGACTTGAAATAGAAAATGAACGTGTAGAAGATAGCGAGAGAAAACGAGCGAGTTTTAAACACTCAGCCAGAGAAAAGAAATGCGGCGCAAATAGGAGAAGGTTCTAGTTCGGTGCATATTATCCTGTGCGTGCGGCACTGTTTACATGGTGCATTGTGACATGAAGGGGTAGCGCGAGAGATAAGAAAGTGCCACTCCGATAAAGTGCCCCACAGCAGACCTGCACACAGGCCGCTCCACCGTCGCATTTTGCGCAATACTGGCCGTATCTTGCACATCGGCGAAGGTGGCGTGACTGTTTGCGTGGGCATTCTGTGAATAATCTATCAACATTCTTCGGTATTCTGTAAATGCACGTATTTGGTGCAAAGAGTTTTGTGAACCACACTTTGAGCATATTTGTGACATGCTCTTTTTTTCCTAATATAACAAACATTGTATTTTTGGCGCATCCAATGTCTGCTTTGGAAGGAAAGCGCGCCAATCGTAGTGGCTCTCACAATCCATTGGGTAAACATAGCATGGGGTAATCTCCACCAAGCCTCGAAGCGGGAAAAGACATTTATTTTTCACCACTCAAAGTGGGAAAAACATGGCATGTTCCTGGCTAGGAACATTCATTTTAATTTGGTTGATATAGAATTTCAAGCATCGATGATAAAGACTACAACACTAAAATATATAGTACATTGCAAAGTAAGACTACACTAGTACATTGCAAACTATAAGACTTCAAAAGGCTATTAAAAACACTACTTAATTCTCTTATAATTTTGTTGTTTCAGGATAAGCTGGGCAAATGCTAGATAAGATGAAATACTGTCGTATATTGCGAACGCCTTTTCGGTCGACCATTAAAGGCAACCCGCGGGGAATGTTCATCTTTGGAAGCACCGCGCCTTCTCTTGCTTCCAAAATCGTCTGGAAGCGCGGCATCATGTGTGCGGTACTGCATTGATAGCACGCAGAGGTAGTAATCTCTAGCATTTTATGTGGCTCAAAGATTCGGCTGAGCCCGAACGAGCCATTTTGCGCCTTTTTTTGATATCGGATGATTGGTGATTTACCGTTTTGTTCATTCTTAACGTTCCCGCTAGTGCAATTCTACGTAACAATGCTTTGACACTCATACATTCAGCCTCCGCAAATGGTCTTTTTTTAACAATCTGTAATGATTGCTATACAATAATAATTGTCTGATTAGGCAGTTGTTCGCGTTTCAGACTCTCATAATGACGCCGCGTAGTCTTGCTGAACTGCCTGTTACTCCGGTTTGAATAGTAACGGCTGGGAGGTCCGGGTGTGCCTTATCGGCGCACGTTTTGTACGGCTCAGCATTCTTGGTCAAGACCTTTATCGCGCTAATCTCTCCAACAAAATTGCTCGCGCTGATAAGATGCGATACTGCTCAGCCATTGTTTATGATAGTTAGTTGTTGCTGACGTCATTGTGGTACACTCTGTTCCGGAATCGTTGCTCTTTTGATGTAAGTAGGTTGATAAGTTGCTGGCTCCACAACTCAAAAAGTCCATTGCTCCATTGAGAACTCTTCTTTTATCTGCTGTTGATCTTGTAATCAGGCGCTTAATGATATTGTTTAGTTCTTGAATTCTTCGCCTTCGAAATCGGAATCTTCAGCGTACAAAAGCTCTTGTTCGCCTTCAAAGTCGGAATCTTCAGCATACAAAAGCTCTTGTTCACCTTCAAAGTCGGAATCTTCAGCGTACAAAAATGACAGATCTGAGTCACCGCTCGAGCAGTCAAAATGGAGAATGTCGTCACCAAGAAGATTGATTGCATTATCGTCATCAATTTCGGTGAAGCTCAGTCTTGGTGCACTCTTTTTTGAAGACCTCTTTTTCTTCAGATGACTTCTTCTACCGCTCTTTTTCTTGGTTTCATGGTCCTCCTTCACGTATGGTGTGAGACTCTCGTCGAAGGCCAACAAATTATCCAATTCCCCGCGAGCCCAAGCAAATCCAGTCACTGTAACAAGCAAGCTTGGAACAATATATAAAAGAGCAGGTTGTCCGTGACCGCTGTAGGCATTTGCACCAAGAGCACAAGATAATCCAAAGATATATGAAATAACCGCAGCCAAAAAATATTTGGGGAGGCCGATACTTCTGAGTCTGTGGAATGGTAACTTGTTAGCACGGTAGTATTCATGGTAATCAAATCTGAGGCAAAATGAGATGAACCATGAAGGAAGAACGATATCACCAAGACCCAAAATAGCAAAATTTTGCTTGAGTGTGCCCAAAGGCGCATCAAAAAGCTGATCAAAACTCAAAAATTCCAGAGGCTGCTGTGGAAACAAAAGCTTTCCTGGAATGTCCAATCCTGTAGCCACGTGCATCATGTGAGTCGATGCAAATACAAAGTAGATGTCATAAAGGAAGAATCCTGAGAGCAAAACTGCACCAATTTTGAAATTGCTGAGCTTCGTTGATGCTGAAAAGAAGGAAAGCAAAATCGCAGCCACGTTATTGACGACCCAGTTGATTCTTGGTAGCTGGTAGTCGGCATTGAGTGCGGGATTAAACTTGTAATACATCGTTGCAACAACAACCGTCATTGGGATCACCACGAATATCTTGGAGTCCAAGACGAGGTAGGCCAATTGGCTTTTCACGCTCACTTTCGAATTTCTAATGAATCTGACATTGTTTGTTTTCGACATGAATCTAGCGTAGGGCTTGTAGTCTGACTTTTCCATTCCAAGCGCCTTCATATCCGACACTGAGTGAAGTCCGATGGGAGTTTTGTCATCAGTGGATAAAGTTATCCGATAGCGCTGGAAGAAGAATCCCAGATTTTTTCTGAGTCCGAGATGATAGCCCACCAGTCTCGCCACAAAGTCGAGTCCAAGCAGAAACGTCCAGAAAGAAACCACTATGAGAATGCACAAAAGGTAACAATGCAATGTATAGGATTTTGACAAATCTAACATTTTCAAAAGAGCAGAAACGCCCATCAACACTATTCCGGCAATCACCGGAAGAGAGATTGCTTGAGAGAGGCTCATGTTGTGCATATCCAACTCTTCATTGCTCATCAATGGAACCACGTACGAAGATCTGTCAACATCTGACTGGTCATACAATTTATCTTTTTTTCCAAGAGCAGGATCTTGAGCAGACTTTGGTTGGCTGACCGAAGCGTAAGAACCCAAAATGACCAACAGTGCTGCAGTGAAGATCATGATAGCGTAAGAGAGGTATTCGGCATTCC
The DNA here is from genome assembly GCA_002370135.1 of Metschnikowia kipukae. Taxonomy (NCBI): domain Eukaryota; kingdom Fungi; phylum Ascomycota; class Pichiomycetes; order Serinales; family Metschnikowiaceae; genus Metschnikowia; species Metschnikowia kipukae. The sequence continues at coordinate 12,948 of NKZJ01000136.1, forward strand.
TGAACGCCATATTTCTGTACACCCAGTGAGGTGCTAAAACAGATACCTGGTGCAAAAAATTGAGACTGGAAACTGTTGAGTTGTCGGTCACAATCATTTTGGTCTTTTAGAAGATCGAAACAGAGATGGCACCTAAACGATGTGTGCGATGATGATGTAGTGGGAGCTGCTGTTGTATGCAGTACTGTTGAAGTATGCTTGCTCAATAAGAATTAAGCAATCTTGCGAAAAACATCATTTTGTACGAAGGCACTTTTGATTTGTTGTTCAAGAAGATCGACTTTGTTTATAAGACTAAAGACAGTTTCTAAGGGAGTGAACAAACTCGCAAGCTGTAGTGTACTGTTTTGTCGCGAGTGCGCTGGACCTTTAATGGCCAAACATGACCGCAAGCGCATGGAACGATTTTGTGTGCAGAACTGGCGCCAGCAACTCCCAAAACGGGTAGTGCTCGTGACTTTTCCAGTATGTTCCTGTTACGTCATTGGGTCTAGGTGCGAATATGCCCACATTTTGTAGACTCCGGGTTTATGCTCTAACGCTCGCCTAACCGTAGCACTTCGTATTCTCCAGAACAAACATTCATACAAATGCCGCGTACGGCACAAAACTTCTAAATAAAACACCACTTTTTTCAAGAAAGCCAAGACCCGCCCAGAGCCAAGACGAATGGGCGTTTTCCTGTGAACAAGTACATCTTTCCATGTCTGGCCAACACCAAACCTCCCAAAAAAAGGTCAGCCCATTGTGTGCCTGCATATAACAAGTGGAGACTTGGAGGTCAGTTCACGATCGTCTTATGCACGCACGGCGTGCGTCCCCTCTACGGCACATTGTTACATCTGGTGATGCCTGACTACGTGACCATTCTCAGCAGATCTCCACTCACCGCAATACCACATATCACACCAGAGCGGATCCACTGAGAATATTAGGCATATTGCTGTATTTATAAAATAAGCTAAGAATCAGAGAAGGTTACAAAATCTCTATTACATTTTAAACCATATAGAAGCCTGATTCGAAAGGCTAAAAACAAGGCTTATCGCAGTTCAATTATAGATCACGCACATACAACGTTTCTGAATTTACAAAGCGGAACATATTTCAGCAAAGCATACGATTAATAAGTTTAAATCATTGACTTATCAGATGGATTCAAACATCCCAAATCAAAAAGACGAGCCGCAAATGAGAGAGCGGCAAAACTCCATTTTCGAGAGGTTTCTTAGTGGCGGGCCTTTTACCACTGCAAACAAGGAGGAAAGCAATGCACAAGGGGGAAGCAGTAGTCCTTTCGTGAAATGCCAAGACATGAACAGTACGTCTGACGTAAGTCAACTCAAATCTCCAGAGGCGGTTTTGAGCAGGTCTATGTCTGTAGGGTCTACAGGCTCACTTACATCAGGACACCTGATACGCTGCTACAATTCAGAGGACTACATAGCTCCGGTCTTGGACTCTTCTGCCGAAATATTGAACGACCCCAATACGGACTTTAGAGATGTGACGGTCATTTACTGCGATGAAGACGGTAATTGTGATACTCGTAAGCGCCGTGGACGGTCGCGATCTGTGATTTGTAACAAGTTGATGAGGGCTCTTGAAGAGGCTCCCAGTGACTTGGCGACAAGCCGAGACCACACTTTGGAACAGGTTCCAGAAGGAGGGAAAACAATCAATTTTTACTCATTTGCGGAGACTCTTGAGCAGGAAAACGAAGAGGATAACTTCAGGGCCCGAAAGATGAGCGAGATTATTTCATGACGAACCTAATGTTACAGATAGTTCGCCGTCCCCTCGCCTGTAGACATTCAGGATATTGGAAAGTTTACTATATGTGAATTTGTCAAAACACTGCAAGTCGAATTTTACCTTTGAAGGAAGTCGCAGCAAGCCACCGAGTGCGCGGGCGTCATATACTCGTAAATAATGGTCCTTTCAAAATAACATCACAGCTTAAAAAACGGCCAGTTCCTTGCGAAATTAAGCGCTCTCTTTGCTACGCCTAAGCAGTAGTTTATCAAGCGGCAGGTTGTGAACGGGCTATCCAAAAGCTCTGCTAGTCGGCTTGCAAAACTTACGAAGTTGTATACACTCCATGGAATGTGTGTGATGCCTCTATGCAGCTTGCTCTAGTGCCGGTGGAAGAAACTGCATATAGCCCCCCGTTACGAATGACGTACTATTCTCCGCCCTGCACTTAACTGACCCATGCTGTATTCGAAATAATCTGGGTTTCCTCTATTTCCTGTCGTGCTTTCTTTTCCCCTATATATCCGTGCAAAAATTACAGCTGGTAATTCCCATTCTTTTTACAGAAGTCGCCAAAACTCGGCTTTCAACCACTCCCGATCTATTTCGCAGTTGGAGACCCCATAACTTGTGGCCCTCTTTCACCCTCTCAGACCGCAAACTCGGAAAATCGGAAAATCAGTGACGGCTCCGTCGTATTGTATCGCCAAACGAAACAGCGATTCACCTTATTCTGAGTTTGAATAATTGTGAACGAGAAAAGAACGCATTTGGGTGACAGTACATACGTGTCGCTTAGAGTGGCCCATTTTCGTACAAAACCGCCAACTTTACGCGAACACGGAACCTAACCATGGCGCAGAACGATTCCGACAATAGTGCTACTGCAAATGTATTGCCGCAATTAGAGGAAAATGCCTCCTCTTCCACTTTGATAAATTATCGTGTTTTAGTGTCGGCTAAGGAGGCGAGCTGTCTAATCGGTCAAAATGGCCTCGTGATTGACTCGATAAGACAAGAAACGAATACGAGAGCTGGTATCTCAAAGTTGCAGCCTGGTTCTTACGAGAGAATTTTGACTGTTAGTGGAACACTCGATGATGCTTCTAAAGCACTTAGCTTATTTGCGCAAGCATTGATAAATGCTACTCTTGACAGTCAGTTTACCTACTCTTCTTTTCCTCTTAAGCAATTACTGTCGATTGCAAATGTCGAAGGCAAAACTACAATCTTGAGATTACTTATTCCCAATTCACAGATGGGTACCTTAATTGGAGCTCGAGGCATGCGCATAAAGGAATTACAGAAAACCTGTAATGTTCTGATGATTGCGTCCAACTCATTCTTGCCGGGCTCAACAGAGAGATTGGTGGAACTCCAGGGAACCGTCGAGAAGTTTTATGACTCGTTGAGGATTATTCTGCGTTGTATAATTGAGGATTTCTCGTCTGTTGCGGGCGCAACGTACTACGTACCAAAGGCGGCAAATTCCAGGTCGGATTACTCACCCAAACAAACTTCTACCACGACTGTTGCATTTCCAAATCACATTGTGGGCGCTTTGATAGGGAAAAACGGATCTCGTATACTGGGTGTACGAAAAGTGAGCGGAGCCACTATTGCAATTTCTGAAGTCGATGAAAATGATGAGAGACTTTTCACTATAAGTGGAACGACGCGAGCTATTGATCAGGCCATGAGTCTCTTGTATCATAATGTGGAACGTGAGGAGCAACGGCGACTACAAAACGAAGAATCTAGTACCAAAGATTCGATATAATTAATTGTTTGACAATCTCATTTCTAGTCCGCCTCTTTGGGTATCAGAATGCGCTCAACCATAGTGAATTCAGTAATAAATTAGTTGTTTATCAAAATCATTTGCCCACGATACCTTTACCATTGATTTGTACTTGCAATAATGTCTGCAAGCTGCTCCAAGAATTTCTGGTCCACAATATCGAATCCATCCTTTGACAAGCAGTCTATATCCAAGACACCCACCACCACTCCTTTAGAAACTATTGGTACAACTATTTCACTATTGGTATCTCCGTCGCATGCAATGTGGCCTGGATACTTATTCACATCAGATACCAACTGGGTCTGTTGGGATGACGCGGCATTTCCACATACTCCTCTTCCAAACTGTATCGTTTGACAGGCAACTTTCCCCTGGAACGGACCAAGAATAAGCTGCTTGGGAACCTTTGGGTCAAGGACGTAGAACCCAGCCCAGTTCACAGGAACCTCAAGTTGATGATAAGCATGCCAGATTAGAGATGACGCATTGGCCAAATTGGCAACCCAGTTATCTGTCTCCGCACTCAAAGCTTGATAAGAATCGAGAACATTTTGGAGTGTTTCTTGTTTCAGATCTGTGGCAAAATTAGAGTAGTCAGCATGATTGCTTGTATGAGCTGACATCCTTGGCGCTGACCTCTTGGAATATACTTTCAAATTCCTGTATGGCTACGCCAGGCATTGCGCCGGAGTCGCACACCGCTGAATAGTTTCCCTGCGCGCATTCAACTATGGGGCTAATGGCTGCAAGTTTCGTGAAGGAACTAGTAATTTCCCAATCTCCTTTCACCACTAGCCCCACACTCTTTTCAAGAATAAGCTCTTTTTGCTTCCCTTGAGGGACCCGGAAAAGAAGCGGTACTATGTAAGGCTGAGCGAATGTGCCCTTTGTGAAAGGGCACGACGCAGTACCCGAGAACTTGACTGCATTTCCTAAACTCAAATCCAGCGAAAGTGAAAACGCCACCAGAGACTCTTCTTCAGTGACTATTCCAGCTTTTGAGTTATTGATAATGTCTGCACCAAGAGCCCCAGTAGCTCCAAGTCTCAAGACAGCCAGGAACGTGGTACTAATTTGTCCATCGCTGCCAAGTATAGAATTGGCGCAATCTGCTATTGCAATTCGGTTGCCTAGCACAAGACTCTCCTTGAGATCTTTAGGCTCAAATTTTCTAAGCACCCAACTCTTTTTATTCTTGCTGTAGAATATAATTTCCAGCCCATTTCGAGATATAAACCTATTATCTTTACTCTTGAGCGAAACAGAGAGTTGTTTCTCTTGAAAATCACTAAAGTTATCATAAACTATATTCTGCGTGGACACCCCTTTTAAGGGATCAGCGATGAGTGCTTGTATCAGACGTGCTTCTTCTGATTCTAACATGTTTCTCAACTTGGAAGACATTTCACTCACGTCCCCCAAACTCAGCTTCCAATTGGTGTAACGGAGTATGACTCTTGAAACAATGTTCTCGGCTTTTGGTAATTTCGGGATGTTGTTAACAAGAGTCGCTTTTGCAGCTTTCGCGAGATGTTTCACGTCTTCGATGATGAATATTTTCAGAATAGCTCCGCTATCAGATAGAGCTTGGGTAATCGTGAAAAAGACGAAAATTGTGAGGATGCTTATGGGGAGTTTCATTTTTGCTGTCTCATTTTCTGAAAAAAACTCAAGGATTTATTACTTTTATATTCATGTATAACAGAACATTCAGTCTTTAATATTTTGCGCAGATTGAAAAAATGTAGAGAAATGAGGTATTGCAGGTCAGAATAAACACATAATCAAAAATACAATGTAAAAATTCAAAATGGTTTCAAACTCATTTTAAAAGTTTCTGCTACAAATTTATGAGCCAGTGATATCTGCTTTATCTTTTTCAGTAAAAAATTTTCATCAGCAAGAGGTTAAGATTTGCATTGTCTCGCGTGTATCTGATTCCAGCATTTGACGTCACATTCGCGCAGAGGAACTCTAAATGCAACCCAAAGGCTAGTTCAAAAGTTATGTGAAGAATGCAAAATCACCCACAGTATTCCCTAAATTTATTTCTTGAGCTTCTAAGGTTTCGAAGAGTGACTGTTGAATCGAGAAATGGACGCAAACTGTCGCGTGAGCAACACCAATCGCATGCTAGTTCTAGAAGCTCGCAACTTCTATGGCTCAGGGAGCAGCTAAGAGGGCGTATTGCTGATGAATCTAGTGACGATTCAGAGTCCATTGACGAGGATCGATATTTAAATCCCATGATTCCCCACGAGATGAGTAATCCCGATGTGAATCTCGATCTATTCTATAGTCCCCAGAATGACCCAGAGAAAGAGTACAAGTATCGGTTCCTGGGAGCCAACAATGTCTTAGGTGACCGAAGGTTCTCCAATAATACTGAAACAGCTTCACGCTGTAATGAATGGCTATACATTCAATCTATGCGTGAAAGCAAGAGTGCTCTGGAGATCTGGGAGCAAAATGATGAACTCACGGCTTCCGAAACAGCTCTCGTTCCAATGCATAGTATAGACGACACCAAGACCAACAATGGAGGAGTCTACGATCCGTATTGTCCCGGAATGTACACAATCTCAAATGATGATCCTATGCATCTTCTCGAACTTCCGCCTGGAGCGAAGTTTCGTGATCTGCTTCAATTGGTTGGCAAGTGTTCAAACTCTTTGAACGGTATTGAAAACTCCAGAAAGGGCAAAGGAAACCTCACTTGTATCTTGACTGGAGGAGCAGGTCCCGACCTTATAGCGATTGCATGTGTATCTCAAATTCATATTTATGAATTTGATGAAGCTTCCCACGGGATTAAAAATAATCCATCGTTGATATTTGAAACTAGGCCAAGATTCACAACCGAAGAAGATGTCCGAGTTCTGACCTGGCCGTTTTTTCCACACACTATCAACAGTCTCAAGAGTCACTCCGATTGGATTGGAGGCCCGATTCTCGCAGCCTGCTCTGATGATGGCAGGATAAATATCTGGTCTAAAGGTAATATCTTGGATGAATTACTGAATGAGAAAAGAAGATCCGGGCAATGGCTACCGGCAAGTTATCAAGTTAAAGTAAAGGCTTCCGCTTGGGGTATTGATTTTTTGTCTGAATTGGATAATCTAGGCGAAAAGCACTACGTCATGTGTGTTTCGGCGAACACAGGTACCATCACACTCTTTTATTTGAATCAAACAAGTGGAAAGTTCGAATCCGTTGAAAGTCATAGGCTTGCGCATAATATCCCAGAGACAATGTTCATTAGCTACAAGATCCAAGATAAAGACCACGTTGCCCTTATTAGCTGCACCTCCATACAGCAAGAGCTCGCTGTATTCAAAATATCCTTCAGATCTAGTTCCTTTGAAAGCAAAACTCGAAATGGAAAAGTCGATTTTGAGACACCCGAAGTTTTTAGGCTAACTTTACTTGGTGGTGATGGGTGGACTTGCAAACCAATACACGCTAGGTATTTCAAGAAGGTACAATCTTTAAGGGCCTTGTGTGGGGATCCTGATATCAATGATATGAGTGAAGCTGCAACTATTCTATGTGAATCCAAAATTGTGGCAACAGAGAAAGAGACTTGTCTGTCATATAATTTGGGGATTGCAAGTTATTGGCAATATTTCGAGCCTCCTATGGTAAATCTTTCGCCAGCGACATCAAACCAAAACGTGGTACCCAAGCCTCAAGATATACAGGAGGAGCATCAACGTATTCATACAGCTTATAAATTACTCTGTACAAGTGAAGAAGACAAAGATACCGTGTTCAAAGGTCTAGAGGACATATTCCTCGCAGTTTCTACGGAGAAAAACCTAAGTCTTTACAGAGCAGATACTTTGTTTTGCGCAGCAGCCACACGAAATGCATTTACTTTGGATATACCTTGCGATGAAGAAACTCGCTGGTGTGACAGGATCTCCATCAGTCACGTTATACCCGAGCTTTCTTGTTTCGTCGCAGTCTCTCAAATAGGTCTAGTGACTATCATGAGAATGTGCGAGTACCGAGGGGTGTATGGAATGAGGCAAGAGCATTTGTTTCCTAATGCATTAAATCACATTGGCGATGGAAATTCGCTGAGAACTTTCATTGGATTTTGCCTGAGGAATTTGTCAATACTGGCAGAACATCCCAGATTCTTCTTGTACTTTGTATACAGCGATGGCTATACCCTTACATATCAACTAAGCTCTACGGCAAACAGCCTGTTAGAGATAAGGGACTTATAAAACTTTCTTTCAATCTAACCAAATCGTCACTAAAAAGAAAACGCTTTTTGGATTTAACTAGTCTTGATGAGTAGTCCCATAGTTTCGCGTTGCATTTGTTATTGTTTTATGAAGCGCGGCGCGGAGCGCGACTCACGCAAGTAGCGCATTGATTATCAGTCCTTTGAACACAGTATCATAGCAGTAAAACAACTTGGAAACAATCCTGCAACATGGATCTCTTGCAGTTGGGTGCCCAGTCCCGCAAAACTGGGATCAAGCCCAAAGAGAATTTAGCGAAAGATAGGTTCGATATGGAGGACATCGATGAGTTCTTTGAGGAGAGTTCCTGGTTGGACTCTAAAATCGACTCAAACCCTAGCAAACCACCAGCATCCTTAGACAGCAATAAAAAAATCCAGAGCTTGAACAAAAAAACTTTGGGTGTCCGCAAGATGTATCCTATCAAGATGCCGGACCGCTCGAACGAACGTGATGACAAACCAACTCAACAGTCGGGAGGTCTGGTCAAAGATAAGACAGAATTACTGGACGAGAACAAAGAATTGCTTAAAAATGCTTACAGCCCCGAAAATTTACTAGATGAGGATTTTTCATACCCAGAGATTCCAGCAATGGACATGGATCAAGATATAGAACTTGATGCGCCGGCATTGGATGAATTTCATGGTGAGGTATCACAAGAAAATCACGACAATATAATACAGTCACCTCTACCTATACTGTCCAATAAGAAAAGTGAAAATGCTGAGGTTCGAGGGGAGCCTTCGAAACCCAAACGTGCCATTGGGGCTAAAGAAGACAAAGCACCCAAACTCACCAAAAAAATGGCCTTAGGAAAACCAAAAAGAGCCGCACCCAGAATCTCTGATTCTGACTTAGATGAATTGAATGATAATGAGCCGGAGGATAAAGCTTTTGACATGCAATCTTCTGATAGCGACTTTTCTGATCTTAATTACGATACCCAAAAATCAAGATTCTCTACACAGAGCTCGACCAGATCACAACAAAGCAGTTATAAAACATCCCAAGATGAATATATTACGCAGCCATCTCCTCTACCTTCGCCTCCACCAGAAGGACTCCGAAGATCAAGGAGAAGAAAGATAGCACCCCTAGCATATTGGAGGAATGAGCGCATCGTTTATTCCAGAGCGGACGAAGAGAGTGCTGATCCGGATAGCACGCTCATCAGGGACATTCGGAAAGTTCCTCTACAAGAAATCCGAGAGGTGGTGCATATTCCCGAACAGAGCGAGAGAGTTCCGGTTACGAGGCCCAAGAAACCCAAAGTGAAGAAGAAACCTAAGACAGAGACATACGACTACGAGTCAGATCCCGAGATTGAAGGTTCTGAATGGTTCAAGACAAAGTCATTGGAGACGGAAGTTTTCGAAAATGAAGAGAGCAAGAAAAGGAAGGTGATTGCGTGGGCTCCTGATGGTGGATCGTTCCAGCTGCCCCCACCTTCAAACAACGGACAGCAAGTTGTGGAGAATTTTCGAGTTGCACCACTATTTGATGCTGATCTGAATGAGATTGCAGCAGGGCTCCTAGATTTCCCTTTCGAGGGCTTCAAAAGCCTAAGAACCACCGGGGAATCCCTGTTTATTTTTCATGTTGCAAAAGGCTTGATCGAGGTTACTCTCAATACAGAAAAGTTTGTTGTTACTAGAGGATGCTCTTTGGAAGTTCCCAAGTACAATATCTACAGCTTTAAGAATATCGGCCAGGGAAGCGCAAGGTTATTTTTTGTTCAGTGCCAACTTCGGGACAACTAGCTAGATTGGAAGATTAAAGTCGAACACAGGCTAACTTTAAATTCTAGTTCCTGGCATTAGAGATGGATGGTGAAAGTCAAAGGACCCTTTTTAAATTCACAAAGATTTACTAAATATATTAATGCATTCTATATTCTATTTCAAAGTTTTTTGAACTCACCAGTCTCAACGTTATATTCTGCAATCATTTTAACTTTAAACTCAGATGCAGCGATACCAAACTGCTTCAAAATCAAAGCTTGAGTCACTGTCAAAACATCTCCCTTCAGACAAACATGGAATGGCTCATTGAGGTATATTTTACCAGACTTGATCTTCGTGGGAATCTTGTACTTATTTCTCAAAGTTTCCTCCAATGAATGAGACATTGGAACATCCTCCTCAACAGAAATCTCTCCACCTCTGGAATACACAATACCCTCAGGGATTTTGAAGTCAATGGGAGCTTGAGATTTGGCTCTGCAGTAATCTGCTTTAGTGTAAGCAGTGAAATATGCTGAAACTGTTTCGGGTGTTTCATTAGTGAACAACAAACCGGAGAGACCTGTGCAAAGTTTGGAGACTTTATGGAGATTGTCTTTATATTCTTCCTGTGGCGTATCACCCAAAGCCTTTTCTAAAACTCTTCTTCTACCTAATATCAATTTTGAGCCGACCCAATCAGATCTAATATCTTGCAACACTGGTGTTCTCACGTCATCTAATTGCAAAACCCACAAATATTTGAACTCATCGAGAGCTTCTCTTACTTCATCGAATATACGAACTTTGTTCTCTTTTCCTTTCTTGTCGGTTTGAGCCAAAGTCACGAGTTTTGAACGCTTAGATCTGGGCATCTTGATTAATAGTTTATAGTTTTCAAACTGTGAGATGAGCTACAACCTTTTTAAAAAAAACCCATCACGTGCATCGCGCTGAAACGGGCTCAAAAAATACAAACGCTTTGCGCAGCCAATAACTTACTCTGAAGTCATTCAACAATATAAATTCAAAGGTTTGTTTTGCTGACATGATAAGGCTCTTGATACCGATTAATGATGATTTGTAGTTTCTACTTAGATTTGAAGTGTAAAATTTAAATTTATCTGTTATTATCCCGAATCTGGAGGTGCTGAGGAAATGAATATGATGCATGGTATTACAAACAATTTAGTATATTCAGCATTAGCTATTGTTCACTTAGACCATGCTACTTGGAGCACGACTATGATGAGCTAAAAAATTCCAATGAACACTTCACTCTTTCTCAGGCTTTGAGCAAAGTGTAATGTAGCAGTTCTTGTACAAAGCCAAAAAATCCAAGGAAATGACAAGACTTATTGACAACTACGTGAGACATCAAAGAGAAGACAAATCTCCGACCCAGTTTCACCAATAGGGTTTAATGGAGAATCTAACAAGTGCAAAATAAACACCCTGGTCTGACTGTCATACTCTCGACATACCTTTCGTCTCACAAATGAGTATGCTCCCTACCAATCACCTGGGACTAATGGTCCCTTTGGTGGAGGGAGGTTTCTTTCATACTTCGTTCCTCCTGGTCTGGAAGGAGGGATATATGGATCTGGGTGTGCGTATTGAATTAACTTTTGCTTAGCGCTCGTAATGACCGACTCTAATTCATTTGGGTCCAGAATGTCTTTGTTGACTTGAAATTGAGACCTAATCTTTATCGTCTCTTGTCTGTATGCGTCAAATTTGAGAGCAGAGTCGAAAGCAATTCTCAATGCTCTTCTATACAAAGAGGCGACTCTTTTTGTGTTAGCTTCAGTAAATGGAAGTACTTTGGACATTGCTTGTGTTTTTAAAATGGAGCCACTTAATCAGGGTTAGTACTTGTACATAAATATCAAAACTTTTATTGGACAAATCTCAAAAAAAAAAGTGTACGGATGCGCGTTGTGCATATAACATTCTAGTTGAGCGTGGACTTACTTACTTCCCTCCACACTCATTAAACTTCCCAAGAAAGACAAAATTAATCTACCTCTGACCTCGTTGATATCCTCTGGTACTAACCAAATCAAGGCCCCAATTTTTCTGGCGATGGAGATAGCTAATCTGGCATTTGCATATTTCTCCTCATCTGTTAAGTTGCCGCCTTGGTGCACTAATTCGTAGTCGACGTAGCCAGGCTTCAAACCATTCAACACATCAAGTAAATAAATTCCATTCGACAAGGACAGATCATTGAAAGACCTGATATTGCCACTTTTACCGCCTGATGCCTTGGAGTTAGCCCACTTTAAGATATCCGTATCTGAGATATTTTTTCCATTTCCCAACTCAGACAATGTGTTGACGATATTCCTTCTCATTAACTGCCAAACGAGGCCCAATGTCAAAAGCTTGTTGCCGTCAACAATGTCAGATCCATCGATACCGACTAGAGAAAAGTTGTTTGCTTTTCCGACTTCCACGCCGTAGTTGGTGTTCTCTAAAGCCTTGAAACGAGACATCTCATTGCCATTAGCGGGTTTTTTGTTGACATGTTTCAAAGACACGCTTCCTGGTAGCACCTTATCAAAGGCGTACAATAACGCTAATCCGTCCTTCAAATCCTCGAAAAGAGAAACGATAGGTGGGTCGACATCCAATGAATTCAACCAAAGGGTGAAAACTCTTGCTTCCCTTTCACCTTCGGCGTCAAACTCTTCGATCTCGGGAGCTTCATGTTCCTCAATTGGGTCCAAACCTGGGTATGTATTGAATAGGTGGGCCACGAAAGCGAGATTTAACTTGGGATTTCCCGCTACCAACGAGTTCGGCGTTAAGTACTTTCTGACGCCAATCTTATCCGCATTCTGTAATACTTGCTCTGCGCGTTGCAACAAGTTAGATGTCTGCAAGGGAGATAAATCACACGACTGGGGTTGCAACTGATTCAAGAGGACTGTGTAATTTTCACCATCACTAACGTCTTTCGAAAAATTTGCCACTCTTCTAGAAGACCCGGCATTCTTCAAGTGATAATTGAACCAACGCAATAAAATTTGCTCAGGCGGCAATCTAAAGAATTGTTCTAGGGTTTCGTCGTCCTCCAAAAGACGATACAATTCTGGGTGGTGCTTAATGTCAATTTTAGACAATAAACCACGACGTATAATTTGCCAGATCAATCCTAAGATCAAATGCTCTTTACCATCGATTATATCTTCTGAATGAACATTAACAACAACACAACCAATAGCTTTAGCAGAATTAATAACTATGTTTGCATTCTCAGACATTTGGAAATTGTTAAGTGCCTTCTTTTTCGCGTTAGGCATGTTCAAGACACGAGTATCAATCGTATCGGGCACTGAGTCATTGACCAATTGAGACAACACTAAACCATCACGACACTCATCAAAGACCTGGAAAGATTCAGTGTTGAATGGTAACCTCTCACCAACAACAGGGTCCCCAGCAAGTACAGAGTTGATATGGCGGGTAAACTCGGATCTTTCTTCATCGTCAATTGTATGGGTAGTTCCAGAAGTTTTTCCGCCAATATAAGTCTTGTTGGCAGTGTTAGCAGTGGCAATTGGAGCATTGAAAACAGCTTTTCCAGGGCTTGTAGGAGACTTTGTGGCGCCCGGAATAGATTTTGAAGGTGAAAGGTGATTTGATTCTGTTGAGCCAGCGTCTTTTGAGCCATTGAGCTTAGATACCAACTCAACATAGTCTTCCAATTCAACATGACCTGATGCATCAACATCTACCGTTTTCAACGTTTCTCTTGCTTCATCGTAAGTAAATTGGCCTTTCTGAGATACAGAATTGATTACCTCTTTCTTCTCCACCCAACCTTTGTCATCTATGTCAATTGCTCTAAAATCTTCAATTATGCTGAATATATCAGCTTGAGCTAATTCGGGATGCTTTTTTTGTAATTTTAATACATTCATTTCTAGTTTAAGAAGCGATGTGTGAACCCGAAGCTGTTGCTATTCGCATTAAGAGGGGCTGTGTTTACGGTATTCACACGACTGATCATGCTCTTTGGGAAGTGTTCATTTTCTTCTGCACAGGACCAAATACTCATTGTAAGGAGCTCTTCGTCATTTCAGTGAGGTGTACATAGAGTATATACGAAAGTTTGATATCTCACTCTATTGATTTACCAGAAACACAATTCAGGATTATTTAATTGCCCCACGCGCTCGAGATGATAGATTTAAAACAGATCCGTACATCTCACACTATCTCAATACGAATCGAGAATTGATAATATCAAAGGTGAAATGCCCCAATGAATGAAAGCACTAAGGAATCAACGAGGGGCGAAAATTATGCTCAACTGGCTCAGACTATTGCTCTGGAAGAGGCGATGTTCAGTGTGGAGCAAGTCCAACTTCAATTCGATCTCTCTCATAAGTTACAGCGTTTACTCGTGGAGAATAACAAGATGTATATTCTCACTTCAACCCACGTCTTTCGTATCAATTTGAATAGCCCTTCGGAAGTAACAGCCGTTCAGTATCCATCTCCAGTGGATCTGAACAATCTCAATAATGCATGGCTCCATCCTAGCGGCGACTTTTTGATCATTCAGATGAACTCAATTCAATATTTTCATTTGCATTATAAATACAAAAAGTTCAAGGCGCTTCCTCGGTTCAAAGGTTTAAAAGTGAGGTATATGGCATTTCTGACTCTGACAAGACAGGAGTCTACAGGGGATTTTCTTCTAGCTACGAAAGATGGCCAAGTCTTTGCTGCAAATTTGAAATATCACGAGCCTGATACTCAAGATTCCAAAAAGGACGATAAATACGTCAAGCTTGTATTCAATACCAAAAAGGATATCAGTGGTATTTTATTCTCAAACAACGGGACAAGAATAATTGTTGCCCTTCTGAACGAATTGCTACTATGGGATTGCTTCGAGTCTTCGTTACATGAAATATCGAGAGCTCTACATCATCCTCCCAAAACCACAGAGCTATCAAGCTCTGGTATTTTTTTATCAGATAGCGGTGCGAACTACTATTTCATTGAAAAGACTTCCGGGCTTGTAATATCAAACGATCCTGAAATCAAGCCTTCTTCCGAACATCTCACGAGTTTCAAAACAAGTGGAATCTTTTCCCAGCCCCATTCCTTCATGACATCGAAGTATCATCTATTTCATTTGAGCTCCAATACAGACGAATTGCTAATTCTGAATAAGCTCACGCTACACATTTCGAGATCCATTCAGTTGCACTCCATTATGAAAAATAGCAAGGTCATCGGTATCACTTCTGATATCTTAGGTCAAACCCACTGGATCTATACAAAAAATGAGATCTACGAGTTGATTGTAACGAATGAAAGTGCTTCTGCGTGGTATTCGTATTACAAACTAGGTGATTACAAGCAAGCACTCGAACTCATAGATAAAGGTGAGGACACGGAAGAACGTGATTTTAAAAAAAGAGTATTATTAATGAAACAAGGATATGAACTTTTGCAAAGAGGAGGGTTTGGAATCCCGTACAATTCAGAGGACGAGCAAGGGGAAAAAAAGCGGTTCCAGCTACAGCACGAAGGAGTCAAAAACCTAGCTCTTCTGAATGAGCCCTTCGAAAAGGTTTGTCTCATGCTAATGTCTGTGGATGAAGCAAATCACTTGAATATTCAGGGTGGCTCACTCATGATCACTTATCTTCAATCTAAGCTTGCTCATATTTTGAATCCAGAGAAAAATAAGATACAAGCAATTGTTCTATCGTCATGGATTGTGAGACTTTTCATGAGCTCAATCAAAAATTCAAAAAAGAAATACTCATGCTCTTCTCCCGAAAACGAAATGAAGGAATCAACATCTGAGTTAAGAGAAAATCTTCAATCATTTTTATCAGCAAACATCAAGTCTCTCGACCGAAAGACCGTTTATCAAGTCATGCGTGACTCGGGGTTAACAGAAGAGCTACTTTGGTACGCGAATATGCTACAGGACTATGAATTTATTGTTCAATTCCATATGCAGAGTGAGTCCTGGGCCGACGCTTTAAAAGCATTAAAGAGAGCATCAACTTTGCAGCCATTGACGTCTAAAAGTCTTATTTACAAAACATCCACAACCTTATTAATCAAGTCGCCCACAGCGACTATAGACTGTTGGTTGAGATTCACTGGTATTGATTTTGAAAAACTTATTCCAGCTATCCTAGCTTACAAAAAAAGCGAGTCGTCTGTATCACATGGCGATGATGAGATTCTAAGGTTTCTACTGGTACTCATTTTCGAAAAAGAAACCAAATCCAAAGCCCTTTCTGAATGCTATTTGTCTCTTTTAATCACAAACTCAAGGGATGAGGAATTAATTCAGACCAATAATAGTATAATTAAGGCTCTTGAGTTCATGAGAAGAAGTGGAACCGAAGACGACTTAAACTCGTCTCACTACGACCCAAACTTTATGCTTAGATCCTGCTTGCGATTCAAGAGGATCGAGCCGGCGATATTCATCTTAGTCAATGACTTGAAACTACACAAAGATGCACTTACTCTTGCTCTCAAGTGGAATTTGGTACAGAGAGCAGAACTGGTTTTGCGAAACTACGAAGAAACCATCTATCAATCCTCAAGCTCCGAACCTGATGAGGCACCTGACAAGCTCGATAGAGGGAGAGAAGACCCAAGCTCCTCCAAGTTGGAGGATGAGAGGAACTCAGCAAGACGTGATTTGTGGGTTTCATTTGCGAAGTACGTCATTAAGGTATGCTGCGAAAACGAACACCTTGACATTTCGAGCCCATCAGATATAGGCTTTAATAATGGAAATTTCAAGCAGTCGGAGGTTTCACACGAGGAGAACAGAGAGGATCTCAAAGGTGAGAGATCTAAGGAATCAGCACTCAGCTCACGTCTCAGCGAGGTATTGAGGTATCTTCTCCATCTATCATTTTCCACAAAGGACAACGCTAGCGTCCTCACCATCAAAGACCTCTTGCCGTTGTTGCCAGAATCTATAATGATAAGCAGTTTTAAGACTGAAATTGTTGAGTCATTGAGTGTCTACAATGATAAGATTAATCAGTTGGGGTTGGAAATGCAAGAATCCTCGATCACAGCAGACAAATTGAAAATGCAAATTGAAGAATCTAAGACTTTGGAAAAGAACGGCCAAATCTATTCTATCATTGAGCCTGGGGAGTCATGCAACTTTTGTTCGAAGCTACTCATCAAAAAGAAGTTCATTTTGTTTCCAAATTGTCATCACGGCTTCCACAAAGATTGCATGATTCGTCATCTCTTGCAACTGAAAGGTGACTACAGATTCAAAAAGAGTTTTAGAAACTTCAAGCAATTTTCATCAGTGGCCGACAAAAAAGAACTTGACGAGATTCTCATAAGTGAATGCTTGCTATGCAATGAGAGTAACTTGAATACTATTGACGACCAGTTTATGGACGGGGATATGAGCGGTGCTCAGGATTGGATTATATAACACGTGATAAAATCTCGCGCTCATCTTTAGAATTTTTTTGTGAGCTCATCTCTCATCTACTACATCGCGATGGGGAAGACTCAAAAGAAGAATAGTAAAGGTCGTTTAGACAGGTATTATTATCTTGCAAAGGAGAAAGGTTACAGAGCTCGTTCCTCGTTTAAAATAATACAAATCAATGAGAAATATGGTCACTTCTTGGAAAAGTCAAAGGTTGTCATCGATTTATGTGCGGCTCCTGGCTCCTGGTGCCAAGTCGCTTCGAATTTGTGTCCGATCAACTCCTTGATTGTTGGTGTCGATATCGTTCCAATCAAACCACTCCCCAACTGCATAACATTCCAATCAGATATCACCACCGAGGACTGCAGATCCAAGCTAAGGGGGCATTTGAAGACTTGGAAAGCTGATACTGTTCTTCATGACGGAGCACCCAACGTTGGTATGGGATGGGTTCAAGATGCATTCACTCAATCGCAGTTAGTTTTAAAGGCTCTTAAGCTAGCTGTGGAGCATTTGACACAAGGAGGCACTTTCGTGACCAAAGTCTTCAGATCGAAGGATTACAATCATTTAATGTGGATCTTTCAGCAGTTA
Source organism: Metschnikowia kipukae (assembly GCA_002370135.1). NCBI lineage: Eukaryota > Fungi > Ascomycota > Pichiomycetes > Serinales > Metschnikowiaceae > Metschnikowia > Metschnikowia kipukae. Next base: position 30,543 of record NKZJ01000136.1, read on the forward strand.
TTCAGCAAAGTTGAAGCAACCAAACCTCCATCTTCACGTAATGTTTCTGCAGAAATTTTCGTTGTCTGCCAAGGATACAAAGCCCCCAAAAAAATAGATCCTCGTCTTTTGGATCCGAAAGAAGTTTTCGAGGAAGTCGGGAATGAAAAGGTTAATAACGAGGCAAAGGTCTTTAATCCTGACAAGCGCACTAGAAAAAGAGATGGTTACGAAGAAGGCGATTATTTGTTGTATAAAGAAATGCCTCTCTTGGACTTTGTCAAAAACGAAGAGCCAATCAACACCTTGGGAAGTATCAACAAATTGACCGAACCAGAAAAATCTGATCCCGAATGGAAACTTGTTAAAAAGACAAAACATTGCACCTCAGAGTTTCGAGAATGTATTAAAGATTTGAAAGTTCTAGGAAAAGCAGATTTCAAGCTCATTCTTAAGTTTAGAACAGAAGCGAGAGGTGTATTGGGCTTAGATGATGAGGATGATGAAGATAAAGACACTATTCAAGTCGAGGCCTTGACTGAAGACGAAAAGATCAACAAAGATCTTGCCATGTTGAGTGAGAAACAAAAACAGAGAAAAAGGAGAGAGAAAAAGCGTTTAAATGAACTAAAGCAAAAAGAAATCAGGCGTGCGCAATTAAACATGATGAGTGACATGACCATTGGAACAGATGCTGCTCATATTGGTGAGGACAAGATGTTTAGCTTGAATTCAGCAGATAAGACTGGAATTATTGATCAATTGGCTCAAGGCAAAAAGTCTATGGTCCCATCTGAGTTGGATTCGAAGCAAGAGGAGCAAAGTGATTCCGATAAAGAGTATGATAGCGAAGAAGAGGCAGATCAGATGGAAGCAGAATTGGATTTCATGTACGAGAAATTCAAGCAGGCTAGAGCTGAAAAAAGCTCGAACTACAAAGCGAAGTTGGCTAGAGGTGATGTTGACGACGAAGACTGGGATGGTATTAAGGATAATTTGAGTAATCCTGAAAGTGATGAGGAGTACGAAATACAACCTGACTCAGATGATGATGATGATGATGATGAGAAAATAAGAGAAATAATTGCTAAGAAGAAGCAAGATGATTTATCTAAGCAAGCCACTATGTTTTACGCTACCAATTCCGTGTTTGATGACTTGAATGACGAAGATTTACTTGATTCCATGACTGATAGAGGGTCAAACTTGAAAATTCAGCCTCAAGCCAAGCGAAAGGCAGACACGCCGGCAGAGCCGGATACTTCCAGTGAAACTGCTTATGATATACCAGACGCACATATGGATCCAAATGATTCGGATGATCAGAGTGTCAGCAGAAAGCTCAAGAAAGCCAAGATTGACAAAGATAGAGTTGATATATCATCAGTCGAAGCCATGACTTTGGCTCATCAAGTTGCCCTAGGTCAAATGAACCGCAATGATCTTGTGAATGAGGGTATAAACAAGTATTCTTTCAGAGACACAGAGAACTTGCCGGAATGGTTTCTCGATGATGAAAAGCAGCATTCCAAAATATTTAAACCCATTACAAAGGAAGCAGTTGCTGCTATGAAAGAAAAGATGAAGGAATTAAATGCAAGACCAATAAAGAAAGTTTTGGAGGCTCAAGGAAGAAAGAAGATGAGAGCATTAAGGAGATTAGAGAAGCTCAAGAAGAAGAGTGACGTCATCAATGAGGACGGAGCAAAGAGTGAGAAAGACAAAGCCGAAGAGATTCTGCGGTTGATGCGCAGACTCACTAAGAAACAAAAGGTTAAACCTAAGACTACGCTCGTTGTTGCGTCGGGCCAAAACAAGGGTTTGAGTGGTAGACCGAAGGGAATTAAGGGTAAGTATAAGATGGTTGATGGTGTCATGAAGAATGAGCAAAGGGCTTTGAGACGGATCGCTAAGAAGCATAAAAAGTAATGCTGCTAGCAGTGAATTTGTTGCTCTTGAATAGTCATTAATAGATATTAAGTTGCCCAAAACTTCACTATATGTTAAATCACAGGGGTGCATCTCTTACATGATACTTAACTATACACGTGATCACTTTCATGATAGTCATCGGAAATTGCCCTTACTCGCTCAAAATAAGAAGAAAAAAAATGTTCACGATTGCACCTTAAGTATACCCACCGTGGGTTCGCTCGAATATGATCATCTTCTCTTGATCATTAAGGGTCAGTAATCAGTCTTCAATGCGTGTAACACGCCACATGATCCTCACGCGTCACCTTTTTTTCATCCAAACGTAATTGACGCACACCCACCATAATCTCAAATTACCAATCAATCAAAAGTTGTCACCGAGACAGACAGTACCAAAACTAATATAATTCTACTTGCTACATAATTAGCGTCCATTCCTTATTCCGATACTTGCATTTCAATCACAAACTAGCAGCGCTGAAGCTTCTTTCAACATTCATTTCCTTATCAAACTCTAATTTATGGCATAATTTGACCAAGACTAATGAGTTCGACGCCTTCATCCGTGTTTCTTTCTACAAATTCAACACCAGGACTTAGGAGCTCGCACCGTCACAAAAGATCTGGGGCAATATCTGGAGATTTTGACCTTGCAGGCCTAGGGTTGCTTTCTCCAAATCATGTGGCCCAAGGAGTAGGCCATCCCTCTCACAATTCAGCTTCAGCTAGCTTTTCACCGCATCATGGTTCCAGTATGAGTCTACGCCTGAACCCGCTATTGATTGATCAGGAAGAGGAACTTTCAATGAGGCACTTTAAATTTTCTAATGACGAGGATTTCACAAATCTACCCTCCAAAGAAGGCTTTCATTTTCCTACTCCGGAGTCACCATATGCTGCCCCAAAGGCTCTTGATAGTGGGAAGAGAGTAGCAGGTAGTAAGCTGAACATTCTCAACTCTCCCATAAGGTTGAAAAACAAAGGCTCATTCTCCTCTACGAACGGAACTCTGAAATTATTCCTTACCGATGATACGTCGCTTGATGAACACAATGTTCCCGATGCCTTAATTGATTTAGACAGAGTATTGAGTGCATCTTCTGCGAGGGAATGTCTTGAGATTTTTGAGGGCGATAACTGTGGTGAAAATGAATACCCTGACTTCAACGAATTTCATTCGGCTGGCCCTCCTAGTCGCTTATCGAGCAACTCAAACCTCATCTCTAACTCGCCCTATAGCTCACCGGCTTATTTTAAGCAACCTATAAAAGAACCAGCCAATGATGCCATAAAGGAAGAGGAAGATAATGATGAATCAAACCCCTCTTCTCGAGCTCAACTGGCACCATTTCGGATTAAGCCAGCAATTCAAGACCACTTCAATCAAGCCGAAGAAGCTGATGTTGAATTAAGCAATCGTGATGGTTTATCTTACCCAAATTCTTTGAACTCATCCACATCAAGTCTCTCACAAAATAGGGTAGTGCGACGAGAAGCATTCTCCATAGAAAGAGTGCCCTCGAATGCATCAAAAGAATCACCATTCACCTTCATTGGTGTTAATGGCACACCAACCCCAAAGCGCTCTAGCGCCAAAGCCAGTCGGTATCACGCGATTTATGAACAATCAACAAAAATCTCGAGCTCTTTGAAAATTTCTTCTTCCGATAGCATTCATTTCTTACCTCCTAATTATCATGAATCTGTGATGACTAAAGAGAAAGATGCAAGATCTTTACAACATTCGTTGAGCCTTCTGAGCTTGAAGTCGGGAAAATTTCCCGTTAATGCCGTTATTTTCCCAGAGGGTCGTGGTCAAGATGTTGCAAAGTCACCAATAGGAAGCGAGAATTCAACACGCGACTCAGATCTAGTGAACGTCCCAGCGTCCTCTACCAGAATACAAACAGGTACGTCAATTGGAGTTTCCGCTAACTCGTCTTGCAAGCTGCATCCTCTTGTACGTGAAACATCTTCATGCGGCAATAACAACGATGGCTTGGAAAACGATCCGCTAACTACCCCCAAAACTGAGTTGTACGGGTTTGAGGGGCTTAGTCTTCTGAATCTAGAATCTCAAAGTCATTTGTCTCACTCAAATATTGCTCTTCTGAGAAGTACGACACCTACAATCGTTGTGAGTTCAGGCAATACACTGCCATCTAAACTTTCACTGCCAAAGCCTGTCACTTACGACCATAAATCCAAGCAATGCCATGAAACTTTCGGCATTACTTTGGATTCTAAGTCAGATCAACGCATCTCGGAAAAGAAGTCCATGAGCTCACTGAAAAATCACCATTCTGATGTTCAGAGCACAAAGATAGCAGTGACACCGAATTGCGAGCCTTCATCGGCCATCTCTCTTCAAAGAAAATCTACAAACAAAGTGCCGGGTAAAAGATCAAAGAGATTTTCGAGTTGGTTTAAGCGAACAACGTGACTTATAATTCCGTACAGTCGTTACACTAATTTAATATGCACACAATACCGTATATTCTTTCTCTCTAAGGACAATTTCACTCATCTTTTATACCTACATACATAATATCACTACGACTGCTACTGCTTCTGATATAAATCTCGCCGTTTCGGGATGCCAAGGCATTTCCTCAACTGAGTATTTTAATAAGGTGAAATCATTTGTGCCAAAGGACTACAAAGCTTTTACAGGCTCGATATATACTGCACATAAGTCTCTCGAGTTTTTAACACTGTGCAGGTAATATCGCAGAACATAGGAAAGTTAAATTCCATTAGTAAGTGAGAGAAAAACTATAGCAAAAGAACGTTTCTCTTCTACCACAACTCGAGTGCAATCTACTCGAAAGTGCACCTCTTTTCTCATTCTCTACTGAACTTGTGGTGACAGAGTAGAAAGACACAGGCCTAATAAATCCATCCAAACTTAAACTTCTTTCAACCCGTTTATCAATCACCATGAGCACACAGATTTCCGGTGGAGCGACAGACGAGCCATTTGTGGGGCCAAATCTTAACATCACTTTGACATGCCCCGAGTGTAAGATATTTCCGCCCGACTTAATTGAGCGGTTTAGTGAGGGTGATATTGTTTGTGGCAGTTGTGGTTTAGTACTCAGTGACCGAGTTGTGGATACTAGATCAGAATGGAGAACTTTCAGTAATGACGATCAAAATGGGGATGACCCTAGTCGTGTCGGAGATGCTGGAAATCCGCTACTTGAATCTGAGGATTTGTCAACCATGATTTCTTACGTTCCAGAGAACGTCAAGGCTGGGAGAGAGTTGAATCGAGCACAGTCCAAGTCTTTGGTCGACAAAAAAGATAATGCTTTAGCTGCTGCTTACTCGAAAATATCGCAGATGTGTGATGGATATCAACTACCTAAGATCGTCCAAGACGGAGCTAAGGAAGTATACAAGCTAGTCTACGAGGAAAGACCTTTGAGGGGCAAATCTCAGGAGTCTATAATGGCGGCTGCGATTTTCCTCGGCTGCCGTAAAGCAAAGGTGGCTAGAACGTTTAAGGAGATATGGGCTTTGACGAACGTGCCGAAAAAAGAGATTGGTAAAGTGTTCAAAATCATGAGGACAGTTATTCAAGAGAAGAATGATACAAACCCAGGAGCCTACTCAATTATCAAGGATGATGAACAAACTACACAAACTTCAGCAGAAGATTTGATTCGGAGATTTTGTTCACATTTGGGCCTCAATAATAGCGTTACTAATGCTGCAGAATATATCGCCATTAAATGCAAAGAATCTGGGATTTTAGCAGGAAGATCACCAACGACTATTGCGGCTACCGTGATTTACATGGCGTGCTTAATCTTTGGAGCGGATGTTTCTCCGTCAAAAATAGCTAACAAGACGGGTGTTAGCGACGGCACAATAAAAACTTCCTTCAAGGTTATGTATGAGGAAAGGGAGAAATTAATTGATCCAGCTTGGGCTGATAAAAACAAGTTGGATAACTTACCGCGGCATCTTAGGGACTAATGGGTTTGTTAGTCAAATACAATAATTTATGTAATAGACGTTTTGTATGTGTGGGCCTGGAGACGTTGCGTTACTGCATAGTACAACTTAGTGAGCAGTTTGTAATTTGTTTTCTTACAACACCAAATATTACACAATGTCGAAGATATCAAAAGATTTCGTGGCGGAACTTCAAGAGAAATTTGATACCGCAGTCAAGAACGAGGATTTGATATTCAATGGAAAATCGTCTACTGACAAGTTGTATCCTTTCGAATCGAATGGCTCAAAGTACGAATTTCACTTGACTGAACTTCACAGTCTCCAGCATAGACCTGAAGTTGGCCATGTTGAGTCTAATCCTTTCAGCAAACCAGAACCAGAACTCACTATTCTTAATAGTTATGGTGATCATGACGAATTTAGAGTTGTCTTGAATAAATTTCCCGTTTCGCCATGTCATTTTATGTTACTTACAAAAGAGTTCAAATCTCAAAACACACCTCTTTCTCCCAATGAATTGATGGCGACATTTACTCTTTTGAAAAAATTGGATTCTGATGATAAAGACAGAAAATGGTTTTGTTTTTATAATTGTGGTCCTGAAAGTGGTGCTTCTCAACCTCACAAGCATGTCCAGTTTATGTCACTCCCTCACGGCTACCAACCTTTCGTGAACAAATTAATACAGTCTTCTGAATCGTTTACTCCAGACCAGAATCACGAGCCACTACAGGACAAAAATTTGCCTTTTGCCCATTTCGTCGCAAAACTTCCGTCCTCACTTGACGAATTGAACGAGGAAAACTTGGCCATGACATTTGTCTCTTTGTTACAAAGAGTCTTAACGGTGTTGAGGGATAGCGAATGCAGCCATATATCCTACAACTTTTGTGCAACTACGGAGTATATGATGCTAGTGCCCAGATCTAAAGGTAAATTCGAGGCTATGGGAATAAACTCCTGCGGATACTTGGGCCTTATTCTTTGCAAAGACAGTAGTCTAGTGGATCTCGTGACTGAAGCAGGATTTGTGAACATCTTGGGAGCATTGGGATTCCCCAATACCTCTGATTGCGGAACTGACGAGTATCATTATTAGATTTATATGCACACCAAAAACTAGTTTTCGATTTTCGCGAGGCAGCCAATAGAAAGTTAGAGAAACATTCTCACGCAGTAAAATTACTCTCTACAACTTCTTTTGTTAACTATCGTGCTTTTACACAATGGCTTCCCTTACATCCATCGTGAAAACCTCGGATTGGATCTTGTCAAGACCCACTTTGTCCAAGATTATCTCCCCTCTTGCCAAAACTTTCGTTGCCTATGCTGGTTACAGGGAAATGGGATTGAAGTATGTAAAACTTTACCAGGCAAAATACTTGACGATTTGATACTAACCTTTAGATTCAACGATTTGATTATGGAAGAAAATGATATCGCTCAAAAAGCTATTTCAAGATTGCCAGAAAACCAATTATACGCCAGAAACTTTAGAATTTTGACTGCCCACCAATGTGCTTTGTCTCATCAATTATTGCCTGAAAATAAAGCAGTTAAGGCAGAAGAGGACACTCATTACTTGATCCCTTATCTTTTGGAGGCCGAGAAGGAAGCTTTCGAGAAGGCAGAGTTGGACCACATTCAAGTTTAATCAGAGAGACTTGCGAAAATGTCTTGGTATACATAAGAAATTGATGAAAAGGTTTAAATGACACAATCGGCCTATGTAGCAATTATCTATGAACTCTATTATGTACTCGAATATTCCCCATTAAAACATCCCCACCTTGAATTTTCTGAGTTGCTCTAAAACCAAAAACGTCACAATAGTATGTGGCCCTAATCGGAAGAATGATGGCAACCAGCCTCTAAACATGAAACCAGGTCCCTCATTCTTGAGGGCAGATTTCAAAATGCTTATTGCACTATTTGTCGAGCCTCTTGCATTCATGATACGAGTCTTCACAACGTCCGCTGGAGAGCAGACAGTTGTGGCAACTAGTCCGGCCATGAGTGATGCACTGAAGTGCGTAGACTTCTTCGTTGGATCTAAGCCGAGTTGTCCGACCAACAAGTTTTTGGAGATGTCGTAAGTTACAACTTGCGATGCAGTCATGAGAACGCCTCGCACCAAGTTGGGGCCAAGCCCACGAAACAAAGACAGAACTCCCTCCTCTTTGGTAATTCTATAAATTCCTTCAAATGCATTTCTGTAATTTCTTCTTTGTTCGAGAGGCAAGGTTGAATCATTTTGCATTCTTATGTTCACAACATCAGAAGGATTTCCAACGAAACCACCCAAAGCACCCGAAAGCATGGACATCGGCAATAACACTACTGTATTGGGCATTTGATGATACGTATCCTGATATGTCTCCTTCATAATTTCATATGCACCGAATCTCACTGTCGAATACGTGGCTTGTCTGAGTAAGGACGCGGTTAAACCGGAGTAAATTTTGAAGAATCCTTCGAACCTAATGATCTGATAAACCATTGATAGTAACGATTGTCCGGGTGTCTTAGCTGTCTGCAAGCGTACCTTAGCCAAGTCCAAGGGATGAGTTACAAGGCAGGCAGCCATACTCGAGGCACCTCCGTACCAAAATCTGTTGGTTAGTATTCCGAAATTTTGAACTGAATTCACAATGAGACATACGGATAACTCACTTTATGTGGAGCACTGGTCATAGTTTTAAGTCTCGAAAAGTCAACAGAGTCGGTCAACTTTTTTCCGTTTCACGATGAAAACACCAATCTCGAGCTGCCCCGCGCAAAAAAAAAAAAAAAAAAAAAGAGGAGAACAAAAAAAAAACCGATATAGACGAACCTAGTTTAGCCCAACTTTGAGATTGTGAGGTAGGCCATGTCCTGATTAAGCGCTAACATGTAAGCTTACGAATACCAAAGGTGTAGACCGAAAGAGCTATATTATCAATCTCTATTGTCTAGTATGTCTTGCCGTAGGGATTGGCTGCAATTTCCTGGGGTTTTTCCAATTTGAAATCCTTCATTCGAGTGATTAACTGAAATTGATTGAGCAAGTGATTAAACCTCTTTTAGTGGAAAACTCTCACTTGAGCTTTATACTCAACTTTTGCTGAAGTTTCTTTGATTTGAAGAGCAGTTGAGACAGCGCAGGTATAGCCACGATATGCAAGAAGGCGCATGATATACAGGAACACAATTCCCTTTATTTCTCGTCGAACATCCAGTCCCCTATTCTCCATTATCTAAAACACCGAATATGAGCCGTGCTGAAGTAGACTTGCAGATCAGCGTTAAGAAAGCCTGTAACACAGATGAAGTCCCACCGAAAAGAAAGCATGTGAGAGCATGTATTGTCTACACATGGGACCATAAGAATTCCCGAGCATTTTGGAATGCAGTCAAAATCCAGCCTTTGCAAAGCAGTGAAGTACAGTTGTTCAAGGCGTTGATCATGATCCACAAAGTTCTCCAAGAGGGCCATCCCAATGCCTTGAAGGATGGTTATAGAAACAAAGACTTTTTGTTCTCTTTGTCTACTGTTTTCCCAAGCTCCTCCAATTACGGATTGTTGATAAACCAGTACGATAGATTTCTTTTGCTGAAATTGGATTTCCATCGTAATAATCCAGGCTTTAATGGGATCTTTGAATACGAAGAGTATATATCTTTACGGACAGTCAATGATCCCAACGAGGGCTACGAATCGATTTTGCAATTAATGGACTTGCAAGACATGATAAATGATTTACAAAAACCAATTTTTGCAACAATTCATCAATCTCCCAACAATTTGTGCAAAGTAAGTGCGTTGGTTCCATTGATATCTGAGTCGTACGGGATTTACAAGTTTTTAGTGTCGATGTTGCGAGCTATGTATCAACAACTTGGCGACGATGATGCATTGAGTGCACTCTTTGACAGATTCAGCTCTCAGCACTTTACTCTTAGAGATTTCTATACGGATTGTCTGTCTATTAAATTTTTAACAAGTTTAGTGACAATCCCCAGAATGGGAGGAACTGTACCAAACCTTAAAATCATGGACGAATCTCAGCGTGCCTCTACTTCTGTTACTCCAATCAATGATTCTGGATCTCAAATTAACGCTCAAATCACCGCAAGTATGGATCTGTCCTCAGCTCCTCCTCCTCCTATAGACCTGATACATTTGCAACAAACAGGCATTTTTAATCAGCAACAGCAGTTACAGCAACAGCAGTACGATTTGGACTTGCAGCGCCAGCAGCAATTGAATGAGCAGAATCAAAGACAGCAGCTTTTCGAGCAACAGAAGAGGGAACAGGAGCAACGTATGTTGAGGGAGCAAGAGTTTTTGAGACAGCAACAAAACAATTCGAGTCAACTGAGGGTTTCTGAATTGGAGCAAGATCTCCTTATTTTCAAGAATCAGTTTGATAACGATCAAGCCCTTTTGCAACAATACGATACTAGGGTTAAGTCATTGGAGCTGGAGCTTACTTCATTCAATGACACGGCATCAAAACAAATCGCCTCGAAGGACGATCAAGTTCGCAACCTAGAGGAACAAGTGTTGAACTGGACTAAAAAATATGAGTCTCTCGCTAAGTTGTATTCACAATTACGCCTGGAACACTTGAATTTGTTAGCAAAGTTCAAAAAGATCCAGCAAAAAATTTCGAGTGCCCAAGAGTCCGTCATGAAAAAAGAGAAGCTCGAAAAAGATTTGAAAGCAAAAAATCTCGAGCTCGCTGATTTGATAAGGGAACGCGATCGTGCCAGATTAGACTTGGACAGAATCAAAGCTACTAAGGACGTTGAGGTTGAGAAGCTTCGCACAGAATTGAGAGAGCTTGGTGCTCAAGCAAAAGATACAAGCCGTTCACACTCGCTGGACTTGGAGGCTGTTGTTAAAAGTCATCAAACGGAATTGGAAAAACTCTCACGCGAGCTTTCTCAAAAGGATTCCCAGCTCCTGTCATTAGGGGATTTGCAGTCCCTTCAAGACCAATTGAAAGACAAAGACACAGATCTTGAGATAGCACATGCAAGTCTTGAGAGAGCTTTTCAGGAACTCGAGATTGTGAAGAAAAATTCTTCCCTGAGTCAAATTATGAATTTGCTTGACGTGATTTTGGCCAACAATGTACGCAGAATACAAGATTCGAAGTACGAGTTTACCTCCCCTATGCAAGCTGGAAACTCTAATGCTACACCAGAATATATCCTCTCGATAGTGGATTTGTGTTCCAATACAGCCACCGATTTCGCTCAAGCTTTTAACGAATTCATTGCTGACGGATCTTCAGATTCTTCTGACGAAAGTCATGCAAATATAGTGCTCGCAAGTTCTGAGTTGACTTCTTCGATCTATGATTTGATGCTTAACATGAAGGGAATTAGTCCTGTTTTGCAGTCTGAACAAGAAGATAATTCCATCTCTGTTGTGAATGAGGTATTGTTAGGAGCTGAGACTCTCTTTTCGAGCTTGACTTCGGATATCTTGGAGGAGATCGAGTCGGATGATGATAAAATCGATTTTATAATCGATTGCAACGTTCTGTTCCAGCACGTTCTCCAGCAAATTGCTAATTTTGTCGATACGCTCACCAGACACGAATCTTCTTCCAAACGCAGAAAAGATGGTGAATCTGTTGAGCAAGAAATGAGCGAAACAGCGGACGCTGTGAAATCAGCCACTGACTTCCTTCAACATCTCATGTTGAAAGTAAATGAAGGAGATAATATTCAAGTGCATGAATTGATTCTTTCCGCGGCTTTAGCTGTGACGAAGGCCGTGGCAGAATTAATCACATCGGCCACCGAAAGTCAAATTGAGATCGTGAACCGAAACAAAGGTGAAGCTTCCAAGATTGAGTTTTACAAGAAAAACAGCCGTTGGACTGAAGGATTAGTGAGTGCATCTAAGGCCGTCGCAGCTGCTACAAACATATTGATCCGCACATCAGACGGAATCTTAAGAGACAAGAATTCTCACGAGCAATTGATTGTGGCCAGCAATGAAGTGGCTGCATCAACTGTGCAACTCGTTGCCGCATCGCGAGTGAAGGCAAATTTCGTGTCGGAAACACAAACCAATCTTGAAAGATCATCAGCCAAGGTCAACACAGCTTGTAAAGCATTAGCAAATCAGGTCCAACAATTTATTAGAAAAGATGACGAGGAGGCATCCATTGATCTCAGCAAACTCTCCACTTATGAGGGTAAAACACTAGAAATGGAACAACAAGTGCAAATCTTGAAGTTAGAGAACTCGCTTTCTTTGGCCCGCAAAAAATTATCTGAAATCAGACAGCATGGATACAGGGACGATGATTCCGACGATGACGTTTGAAGTACACAAACTTAAAGACATATATGTAATAAATAGACTTGAGACCTATCTACTCACAATTTAACATTCTAAGTGAACAGTTATTCCATCAATACTTCTCTTAAGATTCTTTGTCCAGTATTTTTCCTATACATCTTGGAACAAACGTCCTCAAATGATCACCATTAAGTCTTCACATAGATTAGACTCCTCCTACTATTTATGGAGAATCTTGAAGCGATATAGGCTTACGGGCCCGGTTTCAGAAAAATTTGGTGCCTAGAGCTTCGACCCTAAACACTCTAACTCTCGTTGATGAAGACTCGATCTCGGAGAGCAGAAACTTATCCACTTCACTAAGGTATTCCCATGAAACAAGAACTAGCGACTAGAAAAGGCGCCGATTAAAACCATCCGCCAACACTTTAAAAAACTATACCAGTAATCTGGTTCAAAAATACCGCCAATCAGGACATCGTAATATATGCCATACCCTAACAGTTAAGCATTCTAAGCTTTCTTATCAGCCAAAATTCAATTTAATATAGGATCGAGCAATACATAAAGTTCGATTTTTAAGTCACTCTAATAATGTTATCTACAGCAATCTTGATTTCATCATTTACATATCCGCCGGCCGTAAATTCCTGCCTAAGATATACCACTCCGAAAAAAACCAATTAGTTATTATATTCCTATTCAGTCTTTCTACATATATAAATGGTAGGAATAAAACCAATGGCCCTGCCAAAAATAAAAGCATACCGTACATAATAGTCATTTCATATAACGTAAGTCCACAACTACTCATATAATTCAAAGGGAATTGTTCATTCTAAGATTTAGAATTCAAAAACCTATATTACTTCGTGATTATTGCATGCATTCTGATATCAATCCCTTAAATGTTTTACATAGCTCCATGAGAAAAGAAAGACGATAATTTTGCACTAAATATATTCGTTCCCCTAAATTGAAGATATTCAAAAAGCAAATTAATGTAAGGAAATTAATACTTAGCAAACATGAAGCCACACACCTGCACGCATGTGCATAGAGAGGGACTCTAAGTCTTGCGCCAGTTTCAGTGTGTGATGAACATCGTGAATGTTTGAATCCAAGAATGAGACACTGCCATAAGTAATGGTAGCTATTTCGCTAAAAATAAGAAACTTTGCCGACATCGGGAAGACCATAACCGGCTGACGCGGATTCCATTCGGCGACTTTGACGTGTGGATGATTTTAGTTGGATTCACTTCGATGTGTAACAGCTTGAGAGTCATTAACCACCCAGCTGAATTATTCACATCTAGATACTTAGTTTTGAAGCGTAATCTCGTAATATCACACCAGCTATTGCTATTAGGTTTCAGTATAAAGACCAAATTGAATTCGATTTAGCTAGATTTGTCACAATGTTGGATAGTTTATGGAACACAAGGTTATCTATCTTGCTCTTACATTGGTTAAATTTTGGGTCTCTATTCCATTCCAGGTGGCGGCTTCAAAACTGAAACGTATTGTTTTTCTAGCACATAAGAGCCCTGCGCCATATTAGATGTGACAAGACTAAACTTTGAGTAAAATTTGGTGTGCATTTGGAATGTTTTTTTGTAGATAATCAATTAGGAGCTTTAGTTAGATTGAATTTACAGGTGGTGGGTACCAAATTGACCAAGTCTTCCAATAAAATTAGTTTAGTGAGTACATATCAGTTGTCATTGTGTATGAGCTGTGAGGCTTGACAACTGGCAATACTAGTGAACCTTATAACCAATTAACTGGACCACCTTCAAAAGAATCTCAAACAGATCCTGGAGTTATTTAAGTGGTATTCGCTTAGTCCTTTATTCACAATCGCTCAGGCTCCACCTTCTGACATCCATGGAATGTTCTACTTTATTTTTTTATATTTGCTATTTTGATCGGCTCTTCTTTAGACGCCAATTCTAATTACTAAAGTTTTTCAGGCATCTGAAATATTATAATTAGTGGAGTATTTGATTGTTACGGGAGGCAGATATAATTGCTTGTGGTGGTTTGTTTTACTTTGAAAGCGTGATTTTTGACTGCTTAACCATCACTTTCTTTGGTAGTTATGTTATAGTTTTGTAGGGCTAAGAATTGGAGAATTACTGAATGAATTAGTACGTATCCATATTAGCACTAGAAAGAATAGCTATTCTAATTATTACATCGAAACTGCTGAACGCTCTTGTTTCACGTACTCTTGAGACTTGGATGTTTCCGACATCTGTTACTCTGGTTTATTTGGGTACTTCGTGGTTCATTCCAGTGACGCCATTGGTGTCTTGACGCGGTTGTCTTAGGTTATTTCTCTACAATGGTCGCGGATTTTATTATAAGTCCGCTGTGAACGCAAGATTTTTGAAGCCGCTTCACTATGCGCATGTGTATTAACATGTGTGGTTGTGGGTGCATGTATATTATGGAGTGCTATTATTAAGGTGATGATTTATTTTATCTCGCAGAATAGGTCAAGTTAACGACCGTACTTTGCTTTGCCCAAATCAAATGGCAAGTATTTGTATTTTATCATGTGTTGAATTTGCCTTCTCATGGTCAAAGCGAACAATAGGATAAAATACATGACTAGTATAGGCCAGAAAACTGGAATATCAAAAATTGAAAAGAAGGATAGGAAAAGCGAAGCTGTTGTTGCTGCTGTTCCCAATAACCAAAATTTGAACTCCGGAAGTTTTCTCATGAACGGGCGGAATTCATCATCCTCTGGCTCTTGATCCTCCCCACCTTCTTCGAGTGAAGAAGCCTTCAGTTCTTGTTCCAACGATGGGTCAAACTTTGGAGTGAGGAATGAGAGAAATAAGCTCAATAAGTTGATTGCCAATGTATAACAAATGATATACCAACCTTGGACGATTATAATTCTAAGTAAGAAGATTGATAATAAGACCGCAAACGCAATCCACCGTGGCACAACATATGGCACGCTTTGATCGAGAAGCTTTTGGAATGTTGCCTTGAGTCTGTGGTAGTATTCTATAGCAGGATTATCTTCTGGTAACATCGTTTAAGTTATCTCAAAATATTCAGGTGTGACCTAAATCTCAAGAAAATTTTGTATCCTGTGTACAAGTAACCACAGCCCTGAACATATTTTTCTGATACCCATCTTACTTCAGTTTCTTGAAGTCTAGATTATAAGTATTGAAATACATGATGGGCTGAAATATTCCCTCGTGACATATACGGCACTAGACTTTGTTAGAACAGACTATGTCATGGGCAAGGCAGTATCTGGCGTGGAGTAACCCTGCGTCATTTCACTGCGAAACGCTCGTTCGCGAATTTAAGGGGGGTTTTGTTTATATTTTCCTATATTCGCGTAAACAACCCTTCCGATCTGAAACACGCATCGAATACGTGTATATATATGTATATCTTGCCGTGTAATGAGAATGTCTTAGTAAATTTCTCTTAGCTGATACTCACACTTGCGAATCTTAATCGCGTCCACTCCTTTAACCAAGCTTGAATTACTAAACAGAGATGATTTTCCCATTCGCTTCATTATTAGCAATTGCTTCCGTGGCCCATGCAGTCCCATTCAAAAGGTTTGACAATGGCACTGCAGACATTACCTCTTCTGTGTCTCTGGACTCAACTGTGACTGTCAATGAGTACATTACCATTACATTGGCCTCAAGTACTGTCACTTTGGCTGAAACAGCAACAAGTGCCATTTCTTCCGCACAAAAAGTGGCTTCTGAAGAGGATGCTACTATTACGAAGTACGTTACTGCTACTGTCAGTGGAAAAACTATTGTTACTCCTGTGACCACTCAGTCTCCAACTGAGACTGCCAGCACCACTGCTCAGGTTGCTTCCTCGGACGAGGGTACAGTGACCTCAACAATTACAAGTATTGTTACTGTGACAAACAATGATGGTGTTACCACCACAGTCCCTGCCCTGGTGGCTGAAGAGCTTAGCAACTGCCAGGCATCTACCGTTACGGTCACTGTAACTGCTGCTCCATCAGCTGAGGCAAGCAATGTCTCTACTGTTGTCGAGAGTCAAATCTCACTGGTCCCTGTTACTGCAGAGTTCACCTACAGTGACACGACAACTACTTTAACTCAATGGGTTCAAGTCACCGTCCAACAAACATCTTTGACCACCTTGAGTTCCGCCACTGTCGCACCATCGTTCACCTCTTACTCTAACGGAACTGCCAACTCATCTTACGGCAAGAGGTTTTACGCTTTGTAGGAGAAAGAGCGGGCGCGCGACGGGGTGCTATGATTCCTTATACTGAGATATAATGGTGCTTTGCACTCATGACACTCAACTGTAAGGTTTCAAATTCCTAGATATTAGACTCCTTAGATGCTATTAAAGTTTGATTTAGAAAATTGAGTAGCCTGTATATGAAACGCGCTTCCTGCGACGCGACTGAAGATCCGGTTTAAACCTGAAGCAAGATATAATAAGACTCTTATTAATGGCACGGATAGACCTGGCTGGGCTCTCCCACGATGAAAAACTCTCCCCCATTAAGTTTTTGAGCTCAAAAAAGAGGCCAGCGTCAGAACTAGAAAGCTCTATCGAGCAATTGAAGCCGATGCTTTCCCTGACAGAGGCAGGGTCACCTGCTCAAAGCAAGCTCAGAACAAATCATTCACCGCAAGACATGCAGACGTCCAGAAGATTCACAATACAACACGGATGTAATTTAGAGACTCCTGTTAGAATGAAAAATCATAAGTCAATGACTTCACCTCCAAGAAAAGATAAAGTAACTGCCAAAGGTGAACCAATGAGAAGTCCAACTCGAATTCGTGATTACCATTCCAATAGAAAGCGATTTGATCTGAGTGGAGATTTGTCTTTTGACAAGGAGAATAGCTATAACTCTATTGAAGATGACTCACAGCCCCCTGCGATTGCGCAAATGGAAGATGACAATAATTTCGATGAGGTTATGGATCCGGTAAACAGGGTGGACTACTCTGAAAATTCGAATTTGGAATTAACGTCGAAACGCGTTGATTTCTTCAAAGATGGTGGATCTACCTCTGGTTATAAAGGCGAGTCTTCGGCAATTCTTCACGAGAAAGACACCGAGCATTCACGGTACTTGGAAGTTGAACGCAGGCATTCAAATTCTGATGGAGATTTAGGCGGCCTAGTCTCTACTGAATCTAAGCTAGTATTTTCCTTTCTGCAGTTCAAGCAGATGCAAAATGATTTTTTGGCAAAAGTGAAGGATCTTGAGTCTCTTCTCTCCGAAAAGAATATAAAATTGATTGAAGCCGCTAGGAAATTGACTGAAATGGAGGGCCTTCAAATTGCTGAACAGGAAGTCCTCATCAAAAGTCAAACCGAGTTAAGTCATTTGAAAGTTTTAAAGAAGGGCCTCAATATTCAACTTGACCAATTTTCAAACGACTTACGTGAAACTAAAGAGGCTTTGAGGGCAAAAAACGCTTCGTTAAGGTATAAGGAACAATCCATAGTAGAATTGACGGAAGATTTCGAAAAAAGAATTGCTGAAGAAAGACGTGCTTGTGAAGTATCAGATCAAAAACTGAATGAAGCGGAGAGAAAACTTATTGAAGCCAACAAGGGCATGCGGTCTTTGGAACAGGAACATGCGAATTTAACTAACGTTGTCAGACAATTGACCAATGAAAGAGATGATCTCAAACAAGAAGTCGATGCTTTGATTGCGAATGAGAGATCTGCGCTGTTGTCACATCTTCAGAACGAGGAAGAATTACACGACGTTAGAGAAAGGGTGAAGAGTCTTGAGGACAAAGTCAAGGAGAAGGATATTTCATTAAACAACCTTGGGGATAAGTTCGATAAACTAACCGCGGAAGCTGAGACATTGCATGATGAAATGATGATTTTCGAAACAGAGCAAAAAAAGTTGGAAAATGAATTAAAATCCAAATCTGCTCAAATTAAGGAACTCGAATCCAGAAAGGAAGAAATTACCAAGTTTCTCGCAGATCGAAACCATCAATTAGAGGTTCTTTCTACAACAGACTGTGAACTCCGAGCAGAACTACAAGCACGCGAGAAGACTTTGGCTGAATTTCGACAAAAAGTTCTCGACCTTCGAACTCAAAATGACGAAAAAGACAAGATCATCAGTGGGGATACTAGAAAACTTACGGAATTGGTTCGTGAAGTTACACAACAAAAGAACGTGATTTCCGATCAGAAGGATCAATTACTTAAACATCACACGGCTGCTGGAATAACCACTCGAGAAACGGATGAGAGGATTATCAGTCTCAAAAAGCAGATTTCATTGGCGCAACAAAAAACGGATGGGAGAATTCAAGAGGTTGCAGAACAGTTATATCACCAATACTCCAAGAAACACGAGGCAAAAGTCACTCAACTTAAATTAAAGTATGAGAGCAAGCTTGTGGAGAAGGCGGAGGAATTTGAGCAAAAAGAGAGACTCATAGAAAGTCTTCAGAGCCAATTAAGGACTGAAATGAAAGAGAAAACTTATCTTTTGGGCGTTCTAGAGAAGGGTGAAAAGCTCACAATCGAGATATAATTTCAAACTGGTATAAATTAATACTGCATATCATATTTTTGCACCAGACTGCGACAAGTACAACAAGTAAGGCGAAAACCGAGGGGCAACACCACCTATAATCAATCGCGAAACATCGTCAAAGCGTTAAGTTCGAGAGCCTCTCGACTCTATTATCTTTTTTGCATCTATAAGAGCTGTGTATTTAAGTTGTGATAAAAAATGTCCAACTACGAAGCAGGAAAATTATACGAGGCAGTGATCGAAGAAGTCATTTCGGATTCAAGACAAGATTTCGAAGACAGTGGGATTGATGAGTCAACACTTCAAGAATTGAAAAAGATTTGGTGTGAAAAACTCAGCCAAACTAAAGTTTGTGCATTTTCATGGGATGAAGAAAATGAATTTAGCAACCATATTCATCAGACGGTAGGTGGCTCTTCAATCAAAAATGAGGCGCTACAGCTCAATGCCGGTTTAGATCTTCCCAACCTAAATTCATTTCAAACAAGTACATCTCTCACTGATCCTGATCTCTCCGGTACTGGGAATGGAGGCTACAGCATGGGTATAGAGCTCCCTGCTGTCAAACAAGAATTTGATGATAGTGGTTTAATGCTCCCAAAAGTGAATCAATCGGATGGGTCTTTTGAATTGAGTATTCAGCTCACAGAGAGTAAAACCCAAGAAACCTTAAATCTTTTAAGACAAAAATTAAGGGCACAAGTTGATGGGTCCGGATTGCTTGATGATGAGGATGATGACGATATCTTCAATGATTCTGACGATATAAACTCTGACCTTGACGATGATTTGGACTCTGAGAAATCTGACGATGACGATGCTGACCAGGAAGGTCAAATCATGCTCTGTTTGTACGACAAAGTCCAGAGGGTAAAGAACAAGTGGAAGTGCAATCTCAAAGAGGGCATTGCAAATATTGATGGAAGAGACTACGTCTTTCAAAGAGCTACTGGTGAGAGCGAGTGGTAAGTAGTGGTAAATTGAAATTATGCGACTTCAAGCGTAATATGAAACACGTTCGCCTTTTTAAAATGTAGGAATTTGTAGATCCAAAGTTTCCCGGTGTGAATCTAGCGTCGGTTGAGAGCTTCCGAAGATACAATCGAAATCGACCAAGCAAAGACTAAGAACTTCAACAGAGACGTTGAGGGTTGGCACAAAAACTATGCAAACGTTTCTCAACGACATTCTATTGATTGCATTTTGCGATATGACTGAGCGCAAGTATCCGAAAATAGCAACGCAAGTTTCATAATGCACTCTGTCTATCATATTAGGGTCTCGCAACAAATCTCTCATTCTTAAACTTATCCGAGATTTGGGTACACCATTGTTGCTTTCAGACACGAGCTTCTGCAACTCGACGTAAGTCTCATATCCAAAGATTGGGTGCGGGAGTTCTCTCAAATATGTTTTCAATAGCCCTGACACCGTATGTATATCTGGCCTCAAGGGCGATTCAAACAAATCCACATCAAAGTTCTGATTGAACTTCTCTTTTAGTTGTCGAATAGCCGACGCAGATCCACTTAGTCTGAAAATTCCCTCCTCATAAATAGCGCCGCTTCTTGTGAGAAAGTCGAGACAACGGTAGCACACACTTGGGATGTTGAGTCCTTTGAACTTGTGATTTGAAATATCAAACGCAACTTTGAGGTCTCTTCCAAAGATCGCTTTCGCTTGTTCATCTGATAAATTCATTTGATCCAAATATGTTTGCATGCTGTTCTCAGGTAAATTGACATTGACTGTGGCATTTTCTTGACTTTGAATTGCCTCACTCTGGTTTGCTTGCTTTCGAAATGGAAGGAAATTTCTTACTTTCGTCATCTTTCCCTCTCTTAAAGTCGGTTCTTCCTGGTCTTGAGATTGCTGTAACTCTCCACTATAATTAGAAGACACAGTAGACAAATGCTTATTATTTCGACCAGTCGAATTAACGTATTCTTGCTCAGCTATAACTCCGCCATTTGTATCACCGTCAATAGCTGGTTCGTTGGAATTTAGTCGGTTTTGGTTTGCAAGTGGATCATTTTCAGTAAATTCAACCATGGCGGAGATCCAGTCATCCCGCTCCAGGTCTGATTCCGCACAAAAGAAGTGCTTAGGGTATGAGCTGGAAATTTTCAGGCTTTTGGAGCTTTCCAAAATGAGAAATGCATGTCTGTAGCCCCTTTCCTCAGCGACTACATCTGACGATTGTCTCCCGATTTGAGAGCCCGCCAATTGAATTTGCTCGATCAACAACCCGCCCGGCAGGTCATAAATTTCGAGAGCTGGGCCGTCGATCAGGCACCATCTAATTTTCCAAGTTGTACCGAGACCTTTATATCGACGAATCAAGAAACCCTCCTTTTTGGCACCTGATCTGAAATCATCCAAGGGACTTATAAACCCCAATGATATATACCTGCATATGCGGTACAACACTATTTGAGGAATATGAGGCATTGCAAAAATAGTGTCAAAATAGTCTTGAAGTGCCCGCATTCTAGAGTCAACCTTTGTTGGGGTTGTAGCATTCAAGGTCGATTTATCTGGTATATTAGGTAAGCCAAAAAATTCGACAACGGGCCTAATCTCATTGTCGAAAGTCATTATTTCGTTGTATGACTTTCTGACACGCCACATCTCTTTATTAGATTCCCTATCATTGATGCTGAAAGTGCAATTGGGGTTATCCGATTTCTTTACATCAACACTGATGGTACTCACAACCACTATCCTCACTGTCTGAAAATCTTCCGGCTGTATAAATAAAGGTATTTCCTCTTCGTCGAAGGTAGTGTTCAAGACATTAAAACTGGACCCGGGTGATTGAACCGAAGGCTTCTGTGACAAGGGCAAAGAGTCAAGTGACCCTTGAGAGGCACACATAGTCCCTCCCCGACTTTTGGCATTAGGTGTGCAAGCAAGCGACGGTGTAGTCACAGGTGAATCAAAATAAGACCGTGATCCATTCGAATGAGACAAGCTCATGGCAGACGATTTTTTGTGGGGTACAGTACTTTCATCAGGAGTTTCAGGGGCTTTGCTAGAGAATTTGCTCTCTTTTGGCAGTTCATTGCCATCACTTGCCTCGAGATGAGACCCCAAAGGTATCGAGCTTTTGGTTTCATACACATGTGACAGATCTGCTGAGTAGTCATCAATGTTATATTTCATGGAGGACGGAAGGTTTATTCTAGGCTTGTATGAGTTGTCTGTAGAGACCAGATTCTGTCTGCTGCTTAGCTTTTCTTGACTTCCACTATAATTAGTATCACTTGGCTTAGGGACACGAATACCCTGATCAGTTGAGATGGGACCATTACTCTCGATGATATCAGAATGCACTTGCTCAGTATTATCGGCTCCATGAAGTGAATTGTCTTCGGTATTTTCACTCGATGTTTTCTGCAAATTGTTATTTGAAGACTTCAGTGTTTTCTTATCGCTCGAGTTGGTGGTATCCCGTGTGGTTTTTGAATTATTGTCGTCCTCTTCGTATTGCTCACCGCCAAACAGGTGATTCATTTCTGTGTCGTGCTTATGATTATCAACATCATTTCTTCTTCTGGCCGATCTCTGAGGAACTTCGTCTTGAACTGTATTTATCCCTTTGTCTTGTTCTGCTTTGTTTAAAGTCTCTGGGAGTTTGAGTCCTTTGTCAGAAATAATGAGCTCGAGGTTTTTGATTCTCTCCTCTCGTGCTGTAATGGTGCTCTGTAATTCACGATTCTCAAAAAGCAATAGTTCAATGTAGTCTTCACTGGAAAGTCTAGATCTATCAAATTCCGCATGAGAGGGAGGAAGTCTACCCGTGAGCCTTTGTTTTCGTAAACGCAGGCCTTGCAAGTTTTCGCCCCCTTTGTTCAAGGAGTGATCCTCTTTCATATCTCGCCAGGGGTAGTAATGAATTTCCTGTTTTAGAAGAGATGATGGTCCTTTACTGATGTGTGATCTCGATTGTTTCCAACGTTGCCCGCGAGCGAGGACAGTCCATTGTGCGCCTTACGCGCGTTACTCTAAAAATTTAATGGAGACTACTGGTGTCTGGGGGTTTTTGTATTCCATGCATCCTATTAAACTATTTAACATTTTTCTTGAAATAAGACCTAGTGTGTCGCATAATTCTTCGGCCGTCCTCTGGGTCTTTAATAGGGCTTCTGCCTGCATCTTTGTGTTTAACGTCGCTCGGGAGTAGAATTTCCCTGAGCATTTTGTTTGCCGGGACTTCTTTGGAACTATTCAGATCCTCCGAGTAATTATAGACGTAATTAGTTGGTAAAATAGCATTCGGCATCATAGCACGTCCCATCTTAATGACTTCATTTGCCCAGACTGTAATGTCGCTGCGAGGGTTTTTGTATGAAGACCATGTACTTTTGCAACCTTTGGAGAGTTCTTTGACAACTTGTTCAGTACCCCACGTTTCATTCCACAATAAAGAATCCTCTGAACCCTCGGTACTATTATTTGTCAACCCAATGAGATGAGAAAAAATCCCTGAGATGAGAGCTCCATCAGAATATCCACCCTCTAGGAAACTGAGAACTTTTCCATTTGTGTGTATTCTAGCAAGCTTCACCACATCTTTGGTAAAAGTAGCGTAAAACGAAGTTGGCACATTTATTGAATGCCTTTGCATCTGCGGATTCTCATATTCAGAAGCATCAAATCCAGCAGATATAAGAATTAATGGTTTGAAAGGGGGTGGTGGTGTCGGCTCTTCGATCGGATATTTATAAAGATGCGGCTTGAGAAGGAACTTGTGATACTTTGCTAGCTCGGAGGCATATATGCCTTGTAATTGCTCGTGCTGTTTTTTAGCATTGTTGAGGAATTGATTCGCACGGTTCAATATTGCAACGTACTTCGTTTGGTAATGTTTGTAAAACTCTTCCTCGGTGGACCATTCTTGTAAATGCACATTCCACAAATTTAAATCATGATCCATGATACAAGTTGAAGCGTTTTTAATATTTTCCTTGGTAGCGTAACCCAATTCAGTGGGATATGATTTGATGTCGTGGAGAGAAAAGTACCCGACCTTAGGATAGGCTGCGAACTTTTTCCCAAATTCGTTTCTTGGATTTGATTCTTTATCATGGAATTCTTCGTCTGGTTTGCCATAGTCCCCCGCAAAGCCAGCTCTTTCCCAACATATATCTTGAGATCCGTCGCCATGGTGAAGATCAATGTCTAATATGGCACAATGTGACACTCCGTATTGTGAAGATGCATACTCAATACCTATCTGCGCATTATTAAGCATGCAAAATCCGCTCGGAAGGCAGGCATGGGAGTGATGGCCTGGGGGGCGTATGACCACGAATGCGAGTTTGCGGTTATTCTCATCATCTTCAGCCTCATACAATGACTCAACTGCTGTCTCTATGGTACCAAGAACCCCCTCTAGGGCAGTTATCGTTTTTGGGGTGATATAAATATCACCCTCATTCCAGTCTTCGGGAATTTCAAGTTCATCGTTCTTTAACTTATCATGCGATTTCAAGCACAACTCAAACAACTGCTTTGGCCAGGACTTTCCATGCACTTTTCGAACATGGTCCGAGAATAATGAGCCTTTTTTTGTGGAGTTTTTTATATCATAATAAAAAGGAAACATAGTGAGGGCGGCTGATATGCCAATGCATGATGCTAGCAAACGTTGAGGTCTTTCGAAAATTGTTGATAGATAACTTTTTGTCACCCATTTTCGTCCGAAAGCATGTTCTGGAGAATAAGGCGATAACAAAACCAAAGTTTTGTCAGCTTCACGGCTGAACTTTGGACTCTCCTTTTCTATTTGCGGATTGGCGACCACAAATTCTTTGAAAGCTTTATTGAATCGATTCAAGTCCAAGTCTGCTAGTGGAGAGACTTCAAGTGCTCGCTTTAGCGAGGGATCCAATTTGTTTTCCCGGCATTGTGGCGAAGAATGCTGAACTTTTTCCGCTTCGGGTTCTCGCTTTATTTTCGTGAACTTTTCGGGAATGAGTCTATGCTGACGTTTCGCTCTAAAATTGGGTATTTGCTCCCTCAACCTTTCTTCTTCCTCTAGCTCTTCAATATTCACTATAGACTCGTCTCTCGAGAATGCTTCGAGGGTGGAGCCATGTATGAAAGTGGTATGATCTATAGAGAGATCTTGATCTTCAGGGATATCCAGAGTTGGACGAATTGTTAGTGTTGTCTCAAACTGTGATATCAATGACTCTTCACTGTCATCTTCATGCTTTAAATCGCTATAGTTGGGCATCTTATTTTAGCCCCTTCCGGCAAATGAAAGTAGTGTTCCACTTTTGCGACTTTAAGAAAAGATTGAACAATATTCACTTTCCATTCATGCAAGGCGCGCGTTCCATGCGGACATGGTAATTATAAATTTAGAAAGACGCCTTTCCTTTTTTGATTATTATATACAATCACGTTTAAACGTGGTCGCTAGACCCACTTTTGCATTCTCCCAGATATGCCAACATTATGCTTGTATGTGTTCAAAAAGTTCTTTCAGACTCGCCAACATTGTGTTTGCGTTTTCTTAAAACATTCTCAATGAAAGCCTCTCCAGCTTTGTAGGATGATCTCACCAAAGGACCACTAGCAACATACAAAAATCCCATCTCCAAAGCTTTGTCTCTCCAGTAGTCAAACTTCTCGGGTTTCACGTACTCGACAACTTTCATGTGACGCTTAGTGGGTCTCATGTACTGTCCAAAAGTGACGACATCACACTTGATCTCACGAAGATCTGTGAGCGTTTGTAAAATCTGCTCGTCTGTTTCACCAAATCCAAGCATCAAAGACGTTTTGGTGACGAGACTGGGCTTCGTCTGCTTTGCTTTCTCGAGAATGGAGAGTGATTGACGATAAGTGGCTCTGCGATCCCTAATATGAGGAGTTAATGCTTCGACAGTCTCTAGATTATGCGCATAGACATCTAATCCCGACGATGCTAAAGTTTCGCAACTTTTCAAATCACCTCTAAAGTCACCTCCCAAAACTTCAACCAAAATTTGAGGAGCCTTGAGTTTAATTCTTCTCACGGTTTCGGCTAGATGTTGAGCCCCTCCATCAGCTAAGTCATCCCTGTCAACAGTTGTCAACACAACATAGCCTAAGCCCCATCTCAGAATTGCCTCTGCAGTATTTTCGGGTTCCATTGGATCAGGCTTGGCTGGATTTCTATTCGTCTTGACTGAACAAAACCTGCACCCTCTTGTACATGTGTCACCCATTAACATGATTGTAGCTGTCGCCTCGGACTTCTTTCCTCCCCAACATTCGCCAATATTAGGGCATTTTGCTTCCTCGCAAACCGTGGCGAGTTTGAGTTCTCGGACATCTTTTTTGACGTTGTGGAATGAGCGCCCCTTTGGTATCGGGACCTTAAGCCATTTTGGTAGCCTCTGTTGTGGGTCTTCTCTAGCAGCTTCGAGAGGGTCTATAGTCATTTGAGAAGCCTTTCCACTCACAAAGTCCCCGAAGGATGGTCCTTTATTCAACTCATCACTGAATAAAGTTCTTTTCCGTCTTGGCTTGATTGCAGCTTCCGACGTAGCTAAAGCCCTCACGTGCCTCACAAAAATATGATGATTATGAACTTTTGAGAGCATAGTTGAAGGGAAGACTAGCTAGCGTGCTATCAGGCAAAATGAGCAGAGTCAGGTAAATGGTTCACGGGTCTTGAGGCAAATTTTATATGCAGTCGTGTATTAATTTACTCTATAGTGCCTACTTTTAGTAAAGAAATTTTCTTGAATTCGATTATCTATTGTTATTAAAGCATTCTATGAATCTTTTCATCCTGGAATTCTTCAAGGCTGTCCAATTTTCCCCACCATGTGAACAAAAATGTTTCACAAATTAATTTAAACCAGGGTGTGAAAACAAGAGACTCATCCTCAAACATGGACTTTAATTCTTCTTGACTCACAAATTTTTGATCTCTAACTTCATTCGGATTAGCATCCACGGTTATATTGTTCTTTGTCCGCAATATCAAGATATAGTCGATCTCATGTTCTCCCCATTCAGACCCCTCGTCCCCACTAGCTGACTTGTAGTGAATTCTCGTCAAATAATTGAAATCACTCAATGGGCAATCAGTTTCAGGAATTCCAAGCTCGTGAAACAACTTTCTTCTTGCTGCAACTTTGGCACCTGCGATGGCGGTATTCAAATCATTTTCGTCCACCGCACCCTCAGACGAACCTAATCCTAGCTCTGAGTTGACACAAAGCGGATGAGAGCAGCAGGTGTTGGTCCACATGTCAGGGAATGTGATTTTTTCGGAAGCCCTCTGCTGCAACAATAATTTGCCATCCTCGTTGAAAAGGAATACAGAGAATGCTCTGTGCAACAACCCGGCATTGATGTTCTCCATCAAATGGCATAGTTTCTTGGTCCCAGCTCCGATGGGCTTGTCATCGTTATCCAAAACAATGCACAATTCTTCCATAAGCTTTATCTGTTCCTCATCATGACCTTCGAAGACTTTTTCGGATGACGAGAAGCTGCCAGCGGAAGTTGGGGTCCCAGTTATATGCTTCATGGGCACTATTCCCTTCCATTTCGCTAAAATGTCGGCTTCTTTTAGACTCTCCACTAGCTTGGAGTATTCTGACATGGTCGTTTGTTTTCTTATAAACAGTAAATAGATTTTTTTTTTTATTTACTTCTCGAAAATGTATGCAGGATGGTATTAATATGATGGCAGAATTTTCTCCTCGAAACTCGGCAGAACTTAGCTACATTAGTATGTTGAATTGAAGTGTTCGGCCATTATATGTAATTAAGAAATAGCTGCTATCACTTCAATTTTTTTGAAAGTTGATAGTGAGTAATTTCTGCTCAGTGGCTTTTTTTGACAAGTTTGCAACAGTTTCTGTTTTACCACTTATTTGAGAACAATAAAAATATCTATTTTCGTTAAACAAAAATCAGCTCATACGAATATAAGCATGGGATGAACAGGATGCTTTTCAACACGTGTTTATAGAATATCTCGAAGCAATTTCTCCCATAAAAATACATTATTCATGTTTAACTTAGTTCTTGCAAAAAACATGGCCACAATTTGTGTAGCACACGACCATTGTCGATGTTCGTGTCGTGTTAGTTTCTCAGCTGCGAACTGAAGTGGAAAAACCTTCCAGAACTATCCACCATGTCTACCGTTCAACGCCAAAGACGCTTTATCAAGGGCCCAGATGACAAGGCTATGAAAGAAAGAGTTGCGATTTTGCAATCTGAGATTAAAAAAATCGAAGCAGCCAATGCCGAAATTAATTCTCAAATTCTGAAATCCGGCCTTGATCTGCAGACTAATGAGAGAAAGAATGCCTTACTAGCCAGATCTAGGGAAATCCAATCCAAAAGGCAAGGTTGGAAGACCGAGAGAGATGCTCATCAAGAGCAAATCAAAAATGTTGACGCCAACATGAAAAGGAAAATCAATGAAATCCAGAAGTTGACAGCTAAGTCCCCCTTCAAGTCAATCGCCGAAATTGACTCGAGAATCAATCACTTGGATAACTTAGTCGGTAGTGGTAATGTGATTTTGGCGGATGAGAGAAGGTATGTCAAGGAAATGTCTCATTTGCGTAAACAACGTAAGGATTACGCAGAGGTCGAGAAACAACAAGAGTTAATCGACTCTGACAAGAAGAAGATTTCTGAATTGAAAGCCAAGTTGAACGCAGTTGGTGACAAGGAAGTCAACCAAGAGTATCAAAAAATTCAAGAAGAATTGAATGTTATCTTCGACTCCAACAAGTCTGCGAGCGCCAAAAAGTCAGAGTTGTACGACAAAAGGTCCGCTAATGACAAGGAGAGAAGATCGAAGTTTGAGGAAATCTCTAAGCTTAGATCTGACTTCAGAGAGGAATATGAGAAGTTCAAGACTAATTTGGCTGAGGAACGTAAGAGAAGAGAAGAGGAGGAGAAGCTCGAGCAAGAAACCACTAAGAAAGCCAGGAGAAAAGAAATTGCCGAAAAGAGATTGGCTGAGGCATCTGTTCCAGCTTTCACCAAGGAAATCAATGAGATTCACTCTTTGTTGGCTTACTTTGACCCAGAATATGTGAAGCCCTCAAACAACACTGTGGCTGATGCAACAAAGGCTACCTTTGAGTCTAAGAACACTATAAGACAAGTTGAGGTACCCGAGAATGTTGTGATTATCAAAAAAGAGCCACAAAGTTTCTTTGAAGGTTCAAAGTCCAAGAAAGGAAAGAAGAAGGCTCAAAAGAATAAGAACTTTACCGTGGACACTGACATTATTGCTTCATTGAGTGACTTGTCCATTTCTTTGCCAACCAAGAGTGATGATGTTCCTCAAACAGTCACTATTTTGAAAGAGACTTTGGCAGCTTTGCAAGCTAAACAAGACGAGCAAACAAAGACCAACATCGAAAAAGCAAAAGCAGAAATTGCTAAGTTGGAGGATCTGGACGAGTCTGCCGAAATTGAGAATGATGAGAATTAGGATTAATCTCGATTCACTCACGTAGCGTGCGACATTGCAAATATTATTAAATCTAAGTCTAGTCGATATGCACCTCTTCTCATTCATTGTAACCAACGCTCACTACCTACTGCGACTTCACTACCGCATCTGTCATCAATAAATGAACCGTAAGTTAAATTTGTTTTTGGCGCCCACATACTTTTTCAGCGATTCAACTCATGCGAAGTTGATTGTGTTTCTGATATCGATCAATCCTAGTTTGGAGATTTTGACAAGAAAATTGAATCACTCGTTGGGAAAGATCTGTCTTCGCTTCCAATGATTGATTCCACTTCAACACTGAATAATAGTGGTGAATTACTGGTGTACTGATTTTAACTTCGAAGTAGCTCAATCCTTGCACTGAGTGTCACGTGCAAACAATATGCGATGGGTACATCTCATTTTTTGAAGCATCATTAACACAGTTTAGTTGGACCAAATGGCAGGTAAAAAAGCTGAGAGCTTATCTAAGCCCACAAAAGTGGCTGCAAAGCAAATGAGTGATTTGGAAGTCTCTTTGTGCATACCGTCTACGATAATATCCAAGTCTAATGCCAAAAATTTGGAACAGGTGACTAATTTAGCATATCAAATTGCAAAGGCGGCTTCAGCATATCAAGTTTCGGAGATTGTGATTCTAGATATCCCGACTCTTGAAAAACGAATGGAGAAAGAAGAATTCGATAATTTAAAAGAAGTCCAATTGCAGGGTGACGCTGGAAACAAGAAAATTAAGTTCAACAGCGTGCAAGAAGATGTGAGACAGGATTCTTCAACTGATGATAACGGGGCACCAACTTCGCAAACGGGTAGCATTGAAAATAACTCTGTTTTATTTGCAACCCTCTTACAATATTTTGTGACACCAAAGTATCTCGTTAAATCTGTCTTTCAGAATTACGTCGAGAAGTTGAAGTACGCGGACAAGCTTCCAAAGCTCAGCACTTTACCTTTCATGAACAACAACGGCGTCGGTAGTGATTTCAAGGAAGGTCTTACCATCGCGAAGCACACTCCCAAAATCCAGAAGAAAAGCAAGAAGGTCAGCGCAGTAAAGAAATTGAAGGTTACGAAATATGTGAACATAGGTGCTTCTGCTCCATTGGAATTACTGGGCCCAGAGGTTCCTGTCAATGTCAGGGTTACTGTGGATGTTAAGAACAAAAAAGTCATAAGTCCTCAAGCAGCCTATGGTATTAGTGGATGCAAGGCGTCATTTGGATATCACGTGAGGTTGGCACAGAGCTTCAGTGCTATCTTTACTGAACTGAGCTTTCCGGAAGGTTACACGGAATCCGTTTTCGTGAACGCTGATAACTACTTCGCATCTGAATCTTCCTCGGATTTACCGCAAACAAATAAGATTTCCGAGGGCCAAGTTCTAGTTTTTGTTGGCAATTTGCGTGATTTAGAATACTCTTTCAAGCAGGATAAAGTCGAAGGAGTGGAGAGAGCGACGGAAATGTTCGACAGTGAACTAGCTGTGCGCACGGGACTTAGAATCGAAGATGCTGCATTGGTTAGTTTGACTAAATTACTATAAAGGACGTCACGAGTGTTCTAGACCCTTTATGTACAGGAAAAAAAAATCTTTATCGTGTGGATAGACCATAGTTTATAGTGATACTGACAGATCGAATGTGCTAAATGTGCTTAACAAAATGGATTGTTTTTTTTAATTCATAGGCCCTTCAAAGATTTCATAGCTAGGACATGCAGCTTTGCCTTTTCAAACACACCTGCATATGGATCTTTGTTTACAAACCTCAGACGAGAAATCAAAACACATGACAACAATGAAACCAATGAATTTCCCAACAAGCTAGTAAGGGATTTTCATTTTATAATTTTAAAGCGAGAGTGGTTAAAGGCTACAATAAAAAAAATGCCAGAATTACGTAGCGAAGCATGGAGGCGGCTGCTTCTGAACCTCAAATTGAAGGGCTTTTTAAAAACAGAAAAAAAATCACTGCATATAATTCTCACGTGAGCTTCCAAAAATAGCTGCACCCACTGACCACCACAAATTTATTGAAAAACCAATACTCACCCCTTTCTCTTCCCAACTACATCTAACAAAATGCAAATTAAGTCTTTGTTTGCTCTCGCCACGGCTGTCACATCAGTCGCCGCTATCGGTGACGTATGTATATCATTTCATTTGTTCAACATTTAAATTCCAAAACAAAAATTTTTCAGAATTAATTACTGACCCGTTTAGCTTGGATTCAACTTGGGAGTCAAGAATGAGCAGGGTAACTGTAAGTCAGCCTCTGACTATGCTACCGATTTCGAAAATTTGAAAGGCTACACTAAAATCGTGAAGACTTATGCTGTTTCTGATTGCAACACATTGCAGACCTTAGGTCCTGCTGCTGAGGAAGCTGGCTTTCAAGTCATGTTCGGTATTTGGCCAACTGACGACAGCCACTTCGAAGCTGAACAACAAGCTTTGAAGGACTACTTGCCAAAGATTTCTAAGGACACCGTTAAGGTCTTCACCGTTGGTTCTGAGGCATTGTACAGAAAAGACTTGTCTGCCTCTGATTTGGCATCGGCCATTAACACTGTCAAAGACCTCTTGAAGGATATCAAAGACAAGAACGGAGACTCTTACTCCTCTGTTGCCGTCGGTACGGTTGACTCTTGGAACATCATCGTTGATGGTGGATCTGTTGATGCTATCAAAGCCGCAGACTTTGTTTTCGCTAACGCCTTCTCATACTGGCAAGGTCAAACTATGCAAAACTCCTCTTACTCTTTCTTTGATGACATCATGCAAGCTTTGCAAACCATCCAAACTGTCAAGGGCTCTACTGACATCGACTTCTGGGTTGGTGAGACCGGCTGGCCTTCTGAGGGTACTCACTTCGAGAGCTCTCAACCAAGTGTTAGCAATGCAAAGCAGTTCTGGCAAGAATCCATTTGTGCCATGAGAGCTTGGGGCGTCAATGTCTGTGTTTTCGAGGCTCAAGATGAGGCATGGAAGCCAGACACCTCTGGAACCAGTGATGTTGAGAAACACTGGGGTGTCTACGATTCCTCTTACAACTTGAAATACTCTTTGGACTGTCCTTTTTAGAGAGTTTTCCTGATTTATACCCTAAAATTAGCTAAATGAATCAATCATCATTGATAGCATTGTGTAGTTGCTTGTAAACAGTCAATCTGCAGATAATCCAATACAGCTTCGCCGTCAGTACAAAATTCAGGACACTAGTATTGCGAAATTCATCAAAGCTTTGATGTCACTGGCAGAAAGGGTCAATCATGAGATTTCCGAGGTTCAAACACTGCGCCTCATTCTAAAAGACGGCAAAAGAGGAAACCCTAGTTTTTCCTGACTATATTTGATAAAGATATAAAGCTTACTTTGTTGACTGGAAAACACCCCTCGCAAATAATAACAAATGTTAGTCAATGAGGAGACTAATTTTCGTTGTCAGCCAACTCAATTACGATCATCATCGCGAAAGAAGCAGTGTTTTCGAAACTCATAGTCAAAGCACGTGTGAATCTATGCTATGATTTCTTTCTATTCTTAAAGAAAACTTCAAGTATGCTTAACCCAATTGAATGAGTTTTTTTTATAGAAGCACGGCCATTGTGTTGCGATGCCGCCAACTGAGTCTTTCTCTCTGGGTCTAAAACTCACCACAGTATAGATCAAATTTAAATATAACTTGGTAATAAAGGAGGTGAGAAGCAAGCATAATGACTTCGTGGCCAAGTTGGTTAAGGCGTGGGACTGTTAATCTCAAGATCGTGAGTTCGACCCTCACCGAGGTCGAATCTTTTTTTTAAATCCTAAGAAATGGCGCTTCATTCATAAAGTGTCTACAAAGGTCTTCTACAAGACACCCCAGTTTTGCCAGCTTCATTAATTCAGCGCAAACTTCAGTGAACGTACTTCTACGCTAGAGGTGGAAGGGGACCCAGGTTACAGTAACGTGTGAATATGCAAAAAAATTTTGATTTTAGCTAATAATTAATATAACATCAAAATAAATTAAGCTAAGGAAGCGATGAATGAAAAGAAAGCCACAACAAGTCCAAGATTAGCCTTAGAAGATTGCGCACCATTTACCGATTGGACGGATGGGTGAGATGATGTCGAGCTTTGAGATGATGCTGATGTTTGAGATGTTGCCGATGCTCTTGAAGTAGCCAAAGTTGAAGCCCTGGTATTAGATAAGTTAGAAGCAGTACTAGTAGCAGAACTAGAGATAGCTGAAGTCAAAGTAGTTGTATATCTTTGATCTGACAGACTTGCGGACAAACTCGCGGACAGACGTGCCGACAGACTTGCTACCAGACTTTGACTTTTGCTCGTAGTTGAAGCTGAAGCCAGGCTAGAAGAAGAACTCGAAGCCAGGCTAGAAGAAGAACTTGAAGCCAGACTAGAAGACGAACTTGAAGAGTCAACGCTGTCACCATTTTGAAGCAGCTTGAAATCGCTCTCTGCTTCAGATTTGCGGCCATTCACTTTACCGCCGACAGATTCAATCGAAGTCCAATCACCTGATTGATCACCGTACTTGTACTCAGATCCACTAGAGTAGTCGACAGCAATAATCGATTTAATATGCATGTCGAAAGGAGCTTGCGAAAAGTCAGTCTCTCCTCCTGCCCATTCAATTGTGCCTGGTGCATTAGAAGGGTCACCTCCAGCCCAAGAGCCTGCGAAAATCTTCATAGGAGTTTGAGGGAAACCTTGAGAGCTCTTTGGGTCCAAAGTTCTCACCACCTTTCCATCCAAGGCAAAAGTAACTGCATCTTGAGTGAATTCAAGAGTATACGTGTGATACTCGTCAACGAGGGAAGAGCCGGCGTTGTGAAACTCGCCTCTATCGTATGTTTCGGTATTTCCTTTCGAGAAAAAGTTTGACTGCCATTGTTGTGGATCTGATCCAATAAGCTCAATATCGACTTCGTCTAGGTCATCACTTTGAAGAAAGAACGAAGTGACGATACCTCTTCCTGGCGCAGCCTTTATGACAGCCTCGACTTTACCGAACATCATGTAAAAGTTAGACATGATCGATGGATTGTCACCTCTTTTAGCAATCCGGAATCTGGCGCCCTCACTAGTATAACTCACACCATTCTTCACCTTTTCTGTGAAATATTTGGGTTCGGATTCGAAGTTATCTCTGATGGATGCTCCTAAGGCTTTATTAGGATCGCATGTCTGTTTGAGAGGGTTGCACAGATCTGCTGCTAATGCAGATGCAATTAATGGAAGTAACGAAAGAAATAGCTTCATGATGAAGAGAAAATTAGATATTGTCGAGAAATGACGAGCGATATGCGGAGCTTTATATTGTTCTTGGGAATCGCCAGTCCTATTTTTGCATCAAGAAGATGCTGCGCCAGGCCGCGTTTCTGGCAGCGCGAATACGCGCGTGATAATAATAGATTAGAGGCTGAGACGTCGAAATCAATGATCAGCAGAAATTGCGCGTGCTTGTGCAGAAAGTAGTGCGACTTTAGTATTCAAGCCCCCCTTCGCCTGTATAGTGGCTCGAACTCACGTCTTCGAGAAACAATGCTACAATTGCACAATTCGTGTGAGTGAAATGAATCTGTCTGCCGATGCAAATTAGGCGCAGAATAAAGATTTTCGAGCAATTGTTTTATTGGTGATTATTCGCTTTGTCATGCTTTATAGAATTCATCCAGCACCCTGTTTAGCCAAATACGGAAATGTAATTAGTTGAACTCAGGTAATGTAGTGTTCTTAGTGTGGGCGAGAGAGTACGTTGGTCCTCGACGCGCTCTCGATTTTCTGTGCTCTCGAAAAGCACTCAAATTTCTGGGAGTATTTGGGAAGGTTTCCCTATGATTTTTTTGTGCCGTCACATTTTTGGGTTTGCTATCGAATTTCTCGGCGTTCTATCGATGTCACGGCATTCTGATGATTTTAGGCTGTGCATGCTGGTGAGATTCCAAAATGGTCTAGCTATCCGATTGGGTGTAACGCCGCAGATTCTTGACTAACAAGATGCGCAACCGTTGGTGCTAACAAACAACACTGCATATAATACTTTAACATGCATAGTAAGATAAAGAAGGAGGACCCGTGGCCCGAAAGGTCACACAAGCTTTTTTACAAAGCGATGTTACAATTTTTGGAGAAACTAATATCAAATTCGGCTGGCGAACCTTTGTTTGATATTGAGCATTTACTTTAGGTTGCAAAACCTGCCCTCTATTGAAAATATTGTGCCAGCGCTAGTACATCCCGTATACGTAATATTTGGCTGGCTAGCAATAGATTCCTCTAGATTCAGCTTTGTAAAAAGAATGGAATAATAGTTGTAAATCGAAGTAATGCCGTGGTGCAGTTGCCAATAAGTTTAAAGCCAAGAGCTAATAAATGAGACTGCTCAGACCCCACACTTTCCAGATTACGAAGCCGGCCAATCATGAGATGGTTGAACTTCCTCAAACACGGAAATTGCACAAGAGCATAATTTTTGAGTTTTGCATCACACTTTCTCTCTACTTTATAGGTGAGAGTTGTTATCAGCATAGCATACCCGAGCGCGCAAAGTGGGGTGGGGGTGCGTAACAAAGTAGGATCGGAAAGTTTCGTTTAATTCAAAAATTACATGGACTTAGGATAAAATGTGACTTCCATCTCCCCACAAAAATATCTTGTGAGCTTTGATTCGAAGAATGATTTACGAAAAGTTATTGCTTGCCTTGGTGACGGTTGCTGTATCATTGGCACTCACGTTGGACAGTGACACATCCTCTCTTGTTAGTTTAGTGAAGCTGGCTCGTAACAAACAGATTTTTTCCCAATTGCTTTTTTCAGATAATGCTTTTTATGATACTGAAAATAATGTTTTAGGCACTCTTGATTTTGTCGAATCTCACCAATATCAAAGGCAGCCCTATGTTGCGAACGGGTATTTGGGTGCAAGAATTCCAAATTTGGGCCATGGTTTCGCTAAAGATACACTTTCCTCATCGCCACACGCTAATAATGAAGACTTGTTAAATGGCTGGCCTTTGTTTAATGAAAGATACGCTGGAGCTTTTGTTGCCGGCTTCTATGATTTACAGGAGACCACGAATGGTACAAACTTTCCTTGGTTGTCTCAGTATGGCTGGGATAGCGTAATTTCTGCAATTCCCCAGTGGACCCATTTGAGTTTGAAAATAGGCGATAATGCTTTAGACCCTTCTTCCTCGCCAACGTCATGGGGATCTATTCGCAATTACACGCAAAATTTATCAATGGAAACTGGAGTTGTGTCGACTCAGTATACTTGGCTCGAAAAGTTGAATCTTAAATACGAAGTTTCTGCCAACAAAAAGCAAATCAACTTAGGCACGGTGAAACTCACCATTGAAAATCCGACGAAAAATGAGATTGAAGTTGAGATTACAGATCGCCTCGATTTCTTAACTTCCAGACGTTGCATATTAAAAACAATGAAAGAGCATGATGGCGGTACGTTGATGTCATTCACACCCTCTGGTCTCAGTGACGTATTTGGTGCCGTGTATTCTAAATTGTCTTTGGGAGGGTTGAACGCTAAATTTGATGTCTCTCGTACAAATGACCACGCGGTTGAGCGGGTGTTGACAGTATCGATTGGAGCTGGAGAGTCTGTTGTTGTGTCAAAGTTGGTCAGTGTAGTAACCACAGATTTGGACACCACACGGCTCAAACTGGAGGATGATGTGATTCTGGCAGCAACGAATTTTGTCAAGACCAACAACTGTGAAGACTTGGTCCAACAAAACGAGTATGCCTGGTCAAAGTCTTTGCGAGAATCTTTAAGTGTTGAGTTTCCGGACAGTCCGTTGTTGACCTTAGCATCGAGAGCTTCAATTTATCATCTTAATGCAAACATGCGGGAAGGGGCCGAGGGACTTACTTCTGCATTAAGTGTATCGGGCTTATCTTCAGACTCTTACGCGGGTCAAGTCTTTTGGGATACAGACCTTTGGATGCTGATTGGTATTCTACCATTCAACCCTGATATATCCAAAAGCTTGCTCAACTACAGAATTCAGACAAGACAACAAGCAATCGAAAATTTGCAATCGCCGCTGCGTCCAAAAGATGGCATTAAAGGTGCAATTTACCCTTGGACCAGTGGAAGATTTGGGAACTGCACTGCGACTGGACCATGCTTTGATTATGAGTACCATATTAGCACTGCGGTTGCACTCTCAGCCTGGAAGTTGTATTTGAGTGGTGCTGTTGATGATAGTTATCTCAATGAGAAGATCTATCCGATAATCTACGATGCCGCAACGCTCTATTCGACATATGTCGAATACAACGAAACTTTGAGTAAGTACACCACTAGAAACCTTACTGATCCCGACGAGTTTGCCAATCATGTTGACAATGCTGCTTATACAAACTCCGCAATATCCGCTACGTTGTCTTGGCTCGAGGCGATATCGAAACATCTCCATAAGAAGTTCCCCTCAGAATTAGGCGATATCATCGGGAACATGCACTTGCCTGTTTCTTTTGATGACCCAAATATTGTCCTTGAGTATACTGGGATGAATTCCTCGATCAGGGTCAAACAGGCAGACGTTATTATGGTGACCTACCCACTCGAGAATGAGCTTATATCGCTTGACCAAGCTATGGCCAATTTAGAGTACTATGCAATGAAACAAGTCAGCACCGGACCGGCAATGACTTATCCTATTTTTTCAATTGTCAGCTCGGCTCTTCTTGATCAAGGATGCTCTGCAGAGTCCTATTTGATTAAATCTGTCCAGCCTTTTTTGAGGGGCCCCTTCGCTCAATTTTCTGAGCAAAATAACGATAGCTTCGTGGCTAATGAAGGGACCCATCCTGCTTTTCCATTCTTGACTGCGCATGGAGGCTTTTTACAACTCCTTCTTCTGGGTATTCTTGGCGTTCGTTACACATTTGAATTAGAGAACAATCGTATTGTGAGAGTTTTACAACTTGATGCACACAAATTGTCATATTTGCCCAACGGTGTCAGCGTAAAGGGGGTCACATACCTTAACTACACCTTAGATTTTACGTTGGATGATTCCCAAATCAATGTCGCGAACAGAGGTATGGCGAATGGATTGAAAAGCTCTGTCGATGAGTTCAAAGTCGTTTTCGTGAGGAAAAATGGCAAGAAAGAAACGAAGAAGTCATCAAATGGTGAAACGGTATCATTTGCAGTCAGCCTGTTGAAAAAATCCAGGGTCGGCAGTCTCACAGAATGTGGCTTAGCAACATTTGCCAACCTTTCAAACGGCGTCTCTGGTGATGTGATCGAGCTGGCTCATGATGGAGTAAACAGCACACATTGGCAAGCTGCTAGTGACGCTCCTGGAAGGGTCTTTATTGATCTTCGTCTGGAAAAATTGCTCAAGAGCGGGACCGTTAATTGGGGAGATAAACCAGCTCGAAAGCTTCGTGTCTTTGTCACAAACGACTTTGTTGATGATTCAAGTAATGAAAATGAGGAGCAATTTTCAGGAAATTTTTCAGGTGACGCTGTGCCTATCATCAATACTCTTACTGATTTAAAGTGGGAAAACGAAGAGCTGATCAAATTCCGTCCCCTGTATTCAGGTGAAGTTGTCTTGAAACAAATGAACGAAGAAATCAACGGGGTGGTTTTGCCCAAGGAGCATAATGTAACTACATTTGAATTCCCTAAGCATACAAGATCTAGATATGTCTTGGTTGAATTTGAGGGTTCTCACGATAACTCAGGAACGGGTGCAAAAATTTTTGATATTTCATTCGAGTGAGAGTTGAAAAGCATTTGCATCCATTTATTCAAAGTTGTGTTGTAAACATGCGGAAGATCAACTACCTATTCGAAATCAGGTAGGCTGATATAGTTATGGTTTTTCTTTAGTTGAATAGCACAACAGAAAGTTTGCTGCTGGGTATTCAAGAGGTGCAGGATATACCTAATTTTACTGCGTGGGGCGGAGAACTTTCATTCCAGAACTTGAAAATTAAAAGGTAACCACGAAACCAAGAAGAGAATTTACGCACTGCATGATGCAATTGATTCTGATGACATTCTAAATTCGGCCCTTCGTTAAGAGGCAACCCCATCTGAAAAGACCTAAAATATGCTGGGTGAAGGTTTACCTGCAGTACTAACACTGGTCGTGCAGATAACGATTTATTATCAGTGCTCTCACCCTTTAGCATACACCGTATATTCTAATACCCCATGTTCTCTCCCAAATTTCGCTATATACTAAGCACGACAGCCTTAATAAGGCGATCATTAGGCTATCCAATAAGTGCCACAAACGGAGAATTCCGGTTTGACTCTGAAATATCGAATGACGTCATTTATATTATGTTAATCATAGTTATCACACTCCTTGGCATTTTAGTTTCATCTGCCGCTCTATATTGTGCATTTGTTTATCATAAACGTGTTTCTGAAGAGGATATCAGCAGACAAGAGGACAATCAGGCATATTTGGAACTTAATCTGGATGAACAGGAGTTGTTCTTTCAATCCAAAGATTATATTGCAACGAACCCTTATCTCAGAGGCGACCTCACGCTATCTCAAAATTTGAGTATCCAGGAGAGGGGAATAAAAGCGTGGGAATTCTTGAAAGATGGCATGTTAAGCAATAATGACCTTCTCATCGTTCAGAAGTTTGAGCTCAATTTCTTTAAGAAGTTTGAGTGCTCTACACAAACGAATCTTCCAATACCTCAGGTGAATGACGTGTATTACTTTGAAAGCAAGATTTTTTCTCTTCCGAACCCCGAAGAGACCACTATTTCTATTGGTCTCGGACCAAAGCCGTATCCCTGGTTCAGGCTTCCTGGGAGACATGCTCAATCCGTGTCATATGACAGTGATGGTTACAGACGCTTTGCTCAGCCTTTTCCGTTTACAAACGATTCCCCCTTCCCTC
Organism: Metschnikowia kipukae; assembly: GCA_002370135.1. Classification (NCBI taxonomy): domain Eukaryota; kingdom Fungi; phylum Ascomycota; class Pichiomycetes; order Serinales; family Metschnikowiaceae; genus Metschnikowia; species Metschnikowia kipukae. The sequence goes on from NKZJ01000136.1 coordinate 70,706, forward strand.
GACTTATTGAAGGAGATGTGGTTGGAGTTGGATACAGAATACGCTCTGGGACTGTTTTCTTCACCAGAAATGGAAAGAAGGTCAGTGAGCTGAAGCTCGGTGGCCACATTAAAAATTATAGGCTACCAGAAAATGGTCAGATTTATCCAATAATTGGCGCCAATAATTTGTGTTCGATTCACGTTAACATAGGCCAGCTTGGCTATGTGTTCATCGAGGGAAATGTGAAGAAATGGGGATTTGCGCCGTTGGAAGGAAACGGCCCTGCTCCACCCGCATACAACAAATTTAACGGAGATATCCTATTAGAGAGATCAGAAGTTGATGATGAGAATGACTTACTGGAAAGAGAAAATGATTTTCCACCGGATTTCTGGGGCACACATGAGAGAGAGACGGACTATAATCATGACAAGTTCAGCTACAACGCTTACAGTGATGCTTCCATGGAGGAAAGAATAACTTTGAATAGTCTCGTTCCTCCAACGCCTCCAAATTATGATAGTGGTGGAGAGTCCGAGTTCTCGGACGACAATATTGCAGAGGTGACGGCTTTGGATGGTAGCGAAGAGCAGGACCCGCTTGACCACGAGGAAGTACTTGCACCTCAAGCCCTCGTCGAGAATGATATGGTGGTGGACGAAGAATCACTTGCAACACAAGACCTTGTTGAGAATGATGCGGTGGAAGACGAAGAATCACTGGCATCGTAGAGCGAAATTCAATCTTTCTGAAGTGGCTTTGTGCATACATGATGGGAAATACCAAGCGTTTAGAAAAGCTAGCCTGCGAGTCTATGGTTAAAAAAGACAGCTGGCAGTAGTGAAATTTAATGTGACAAAAGCGGCATTGTTGACCAACTGCATAACGCTTAGAAGTCGTGGACAGGGATTTAATTAGGTTAATAGATACTTGGAATGTTCAGTGACTACATTTTGGCAGCCTCCAACTAACTCTCCGCTTTGCCGAAGAATAGTCGGCCAAGGCGTAGGCTTTCGCAAATGGTAAGTCGGGGTAAATTTTGTAAACACATTCCTTCATTTAATCTGCGGCACAACATTGAGTGACCACTGAAATGTCACCAGCCCATTTATAGACTGGCCGAAATGAGCCGAATGTACTGCATCAAGTGAGTACAGAGTCCGGATTCTTCAGCCTTGGTACAACAATAACCAATACATTATACTCAAAGCAAGATTTAGTTTCTTACTAGCATTTTCCATCGGGAGCGGATGATTTCAAAGTCCGAGTTCGCAGCGCTTCACACGGCACTTTCACATTATATGGAGTATACAGTATTCCCCACAATCCCTGCAGCATTTCGGCGCGCTGCGGCAGCCGGCGGCGCTCTAAGTGCCATTACTATAGCAGTGCGCAGCCAAAATAAATGGGGAAACTTGGGGTTTTTATACAAAATTTTTCTCGGATCAAAACGCCGTTCAAGATCCAGAAAATATAAAAAGGTTTCCCTTATCTCTTATCGCAGGCCAATAAATCAAGTCGCACAAGTTTTCAAGCTATCAGAAAACATAGCCACACATTCTTGCACCCAATAATTCACACAGTCAAGCATTCCCTTTTAGGAAAGTAATACAGGAAAGTACTTTCAAGATGATTCAAAAATATACATGCGTCCCAATCTCAGAATACGATGTGTTGATTGTTACTAATGGTACAGTGACCCAAGTAGAAACAGCATTGGGAGAATTAAAGAAACAAAAAGAAATCCCCAAGAATGACAACCTGGTATACTTGGATTCGTTCAAAGATCTTGTCACCCACTTGAAAATGGAGGGTCAAAGCTACCCTTACTCTGAAATGTTTCACGGGCGTATTATTTTCATGTTTTTCAATGGTGTGGAATTTGTGCAGCAATTTTTGAGCGAGTGCATTGACTACTATAACGAGTTGCAAAATTCGTACCAAAAACTGTGCGGCAAGCTTCTTAACGCATACTTTTACTTTGACTCGTCGATAACGCACAATGAGCAAGAGGTTCATTTTGATGACTTTACAAACGCACACGAATTTCTTACAGTCACTACAATTGCTTGTGATATCTTGAAAAAAATGAGTTTCATGACCCACAGAATTAGAGGCTTGTACTTTAACGACAAACAGTTAAAGGGCGAACGTCCTTATGCTGTACGCAGCTTGTTACAAAACTTCCCTCTCATAGAAAAATTGGAGTTGTCCAGTGGACAGCCAATTCTGATGAGCTGCTTGTGAGCTTAAAGTCAAGCTTAATAATTGAGAAGGAAAGCGCTAATGAATTTATGACCCTTTATTGAATTATGATTATAAAATGAATTTATCGACATTTGTAGTTTGTCACGATATCGCGATGTTTTTTGGTACTTTATAAAGTAGGAAAGTTACCCTCCAGAATTTATTTGGCAGTTGGTTGGACCAGTAAATTATTAATGGCGTGACATAATCGTTCCCATAATTATAGACATGATTATTTATGGACATGATTATTTATGGACATGATTATTTATGGACATGATTATTTATGGACACATTATTTATGGACATCATTATTCAGAAAAAAATATTAGAACACTAATGCACATTTGCTCATTAAAACTCCTACACTTCTAGTTGCAGGAAACCGTAATATTCCAAAATAATCATCTTCAATCACTTGCTGCTTGATATGAAGTTACCTATGTTGCAGAGCCGGAAAAGGAATTTCGGCGGAATTTTGGCGCGATTCGCACCCAACGGCCAATCTAGGCAAGATAAGATAAGCGGGGCCAAATAAAGCGAGCGCACATCCAAGATGTTATTCGAAACACCGACATTCAAAGATGATATTAATAATAGCTGCAATTCTATTGGCGCTCTTGATGACTTTCAAAAACAGATTGTTGGCATTTTTTAAGCCTGAAAATCGCTTCGATGACAGAGTCTCTGCCATTGATGCAAACTTCCGCTGGAATACCTGCGAGCCTCGATATATCAGACCATTCAAAGGAAAGAGAAATTTCAATCCTTCGCTAGGAATCAGAAACATAGCAAATGATCGGAATGAGCTTTTTTTGATTGAAAAAACTTATTTGGATACTACCAACCTTCGTCGTGAGTACATGTCACAATTTCAGCACAAGATGATGTTCTGCAATGAAAGCAAGCGGGCTACAGATGCACTCAAGGAATTTTACAACTACACCACTCATTTTTTGTGCAAGAGGTACCCACAACACTTCAAAGCAGACCAGGAAAAAAATGTTGTCTCAAATTTGATTAACAACGACTCTTTCCCGTTAGTGGGCGACAGCCACGATGCATCATACCTACTAAAAGTACTCACTGGAAATATCGAAGAGGATATTTTGATTATGTTGAAGGATGATCCTACAAATCCGGATGCTGAGTACGTGTTGAGATCTTCACTCACAGGAGCACCCGCAGGTTTCGATCCATCCATTAATTTCAACCAACCGATTTCATTTATTCACAAACCTGTGCCTCAGTACAAGACCCGTCTCATTTCGCCAATGCATAGATTTTTCAACAAGTTAGAGCCAAAAGACTTGTGGGTTCGCTCTAATTGGTCAATTCAGACAAACAGTGTTTTGTTCAAGATCGAAGATCACCACGCTAGGGCAGGCGAAGTTCTTGAAGAACTCAACATGAGCGACATAGATTTTGAGAATGCTTGTTTCATGAGATGCGAGCGTCAGGTGCTCACTAGACTTCCCAAATCAAGAGCCAACATTATGTTAGTGAGAACTTACTTGTTTCCTGTCAAAGACATAAAAGCCGAAGGGTTGGGCCTCGAGCTTGCCAACGCTATTGAGTCTCTTCCTGAGGATTTGGCTTTCTACAAAAGAAGGCAGGTTTGGGGAAAAGCCGTTTGTGAATATCTCAGGGCTGACTGAGCAAGAACTTAGCTCGTGTTTGCGTCGTTGATACTAAGTTAAGATGATCTATTGTAAGTTGACATAGTTTCCAGGAAACACACCCACTTCTCCAGTGGCAGCGTGTTTTCCAGACCACCAGTCCTCATCGACGAACTCGATCTCGACAATTAAATCGCCTTCCTTGAACCCGATCTCATTGTCCTCTTCTTTGTCGTAGTCGTATTCAGCGATAGCGCTCTTCCCAGAAGAGCTAGCTGGCGCAGGGCTATCTTCCTCAGCTTGTCCCAGCCCATTCTCTGCAGGGTTTTCAGACTCATTGACTGTAACGTAAGAGCCTGGGAACACACCGGTCTCGCCGGTTCTCGAGTTCTTACCGGACCACCACTCCTCGTCAACGAACTCAATGTCCACAATCAAATCTCCTTCTTCAAAACCCACTTCGTTGTCTTCATCTTTCTCATAATCATATTGAGCAACTGCAGTGATACTTCCTTCGCTAGTTGGCTCGGGCTCGGATTCAACAGGTGCTGGAGAAGCACTGACAGGCTCTTCCCTCGAAGGCAAAGGCGGCAAGCTACGAGCAGGCAAGCTAGGGGCAGGCACCCCTTCTTTTTCTGGCTCAGCATCATCAGTATCATCTTCCAGTTCAGGGGCCGGAGGAGCAGGGATGTTTCTTCTAGGAGGAGCAGGGAAAGAAGCAGGTTTTATAATTTGTGGTTCCGGAACTTGTTCATCAACTTCTTCATCAGATTCCTCAGCTGTAGCAGGAGCTGGGGAAATGGATCTCAGAGGGAGAGCAGGTTCTGGCTTCTCATCATCGGTGGTGGCCGCAATGGTGGCTGTAGATAATTTTTCAGTCACCTCAGATTCGTCAGAGTTTTCGGTATTTTGTTCCACCTTGTATTTTCCTCTCTTCTGAGCCCAAGCTTGAGCAGGAGTCAAACCGTTTTCAGTACCATGAACTTTGTAGACGCCTTCCGGGGCATCGGGTTTGGCAGGCTTCTCAAGCACATGCGGCTTAGCACCATAAGATGGTTTCGAGCCAAAAGATGGGGCGCCTGGACTAGGCTTCGATGGGGTGTAGCGTGATGCAACAGAGTTGGAGGTTTTAGGCTTAGGCATGGAAGTGAGCCTGCCGTCGTTATTGGACTCGTAAGCAGACATTCTGTCACTTAAGCTTTTAGGGGCATCTTGAGCCGAGTCTTGAGAGCTTTCGGAGGCTTCCACCTTTGGCTTCGAAGAAATGGTGTCCGACTTTTGGCTGCGCAACTGCTCGATATCGACCTTTGTGGGCTTATAGGCGGAAGGTTCGTATTTGAGAGGGTTTTTCTCGAAGTCTCTCTCTTCAATCTCTTTTTCTCCATCCCACTCGTCTTCTTGGGAGGCACTAGTGCTATTTTTGGGATTGAAAGGCGGTTTGGAACCGAAATTAGGCTTGGTCCCGAAAGAAGGCTTAGCTCCGAAAGAAGGCTTAGCTCCGAAAGCAGGCTTAGAAACGGGAGCTGGACTAGGTTTTGGTTCGACAGGAGAAGGACTGGGTTCTGAGTCAACGGGCTTGGGCTTAATGACGGTTGGCTTTGCCGTTGCTGGAGTAATTGGCTTAGCAGCATTTTTGGAGCCTGCAGTACCACTGTGTAAAGTGTATCTTGCACCAGCCGCAGCACCAACTCTGGAGAGCAACTCGTCCACATCCAAATCGTCCGAGTCACGGGCAGTAACCTGAACATGATAGCCAGACAAAACGCGAGAGACATCTGCAAAATTGGCAGCAAAGGATAAGCGTAATTTGGCAGGCGCATTGTCGGGGCACCAACCCAATAATATATTTTTGAAAACATCCGAACCTGGCACAGTGACTCTGGCCAAACCGAATTGAACAGAGCCGTCATTGAATTCGTCCACGAAATCATTCAAATCGCCTGCGCCGGAAGAGGTGGCGTCGAGAACACCACTCTTGTCGACTGTAAACACTCCGTAGGAAGCACTGTCGTCGCCACGGACGATTTTGTTGTAAAGAGACTCAATGCTCTTGGAATTTTTTGATAAGTCGATTTTTTCCATGGCTGAAAATGCTGGAGAGGATAAATACAGCTGGAGTGTAAAGCTGTTTGTAAGGGCCGCAACGTGACGCGGAGTGGGCAGTGTATCACGGTTGGCCCTATACCGGATCCGATTTAGCGCGGGTGCTTTATTCAGAAAGTCTCTTGCCAGACCTTACACCCAGACATCCCAAGCATCATCAATTCTATGGATATTTTGCTGAAGAAATGGCAATGATTATAGAAATACTATAATGATTTACTTTAAATTTATTGTAAATGATATGAGAGGTAATTGCTGAGCGAAATGTTTTTAAACGTAATTTTGAACTTGACTTATATGGTTTGGTTGATGCTGACTCTGAACAACGCCGGTAACGGCCATGAGAGCGCGGAACAGTACTTAAGCACATTCAGCCAAAATCAACCACATCGAAATTGTCCGATTTCTAAAACTTTTCCGTAGAATTTAAAGGAGCACAATATCACGTCCGAAGAATTCCTTCGTTTTTGAGTCAAACACGATCCCATCACGTGGCTCGAGCCTGTGGCAGCGCGGCTCTATGCCACACCACGATACGGCCCCGCAGCCGCGAAATCGCCCCGCTTAAATACCTCTCGTTCCCAACTAATATCTTGTATAGCACATAATGTCAACTTTCTTAGCTGATTCAGAAGCACCAATTATTTTGCTTTCGGCAAAAAAGCATTTCGATCAATTGTCCGATGATCGTGTCAAGAGATACGCTCACCACTTGTCCAGAGCCTCTCATTGGGGTACCAGAGCCGTGTTGAGATCTGTATCGCCAGAAAGTGAAGGCATTTATGATTTGATATTGCTGGTGCACAAAGCATTGGGCTCTCCACAGACTTCCGAGGAGTATGTTTCGAAATTGGGTTCCGTCGACGAAAAATCCGTCACTTTGTACTTGGAGTACGCCTCGCAATTCTTGTCTAATTTGGGTAACTACAAGTCGTTTGGTGATAAAAAGTTCATTCCGAAGTTGGAAAGCGGTAAATTTGCAGAAATCGTCAAGTCTGCAGATGCGGGTTTGACTTCTGCTTACGACAAAATCAAAACGCCCTTATACTCCACCTCCGTGGGTTTGTTGGGATGGCCAGAAAAGGGACAGTTGTCCAGCTACTACCCAGACTGCACTTCTGTGATTACTAAAACGGAAATTGAAGCGGTCAATGCTGCTTTGGCCAAATCCGGTATAATGCCCGAGAACACCAGGGTCTCCAAAGTCTCCGACAAGGAATTTGTCGTCAAAGTTGCCAGTGCCTTGAACACAAACACCACAAGCTACTACCCTGGTGAATTGTCCGAAGCCGGATTGTCCATCAAAATTGAATTCGGAGACCATGCCGCCGAATTTGCTCACATAACATATCACATGAAGAAAGCCAGAGATTTTGCCGCCAACGCCACACAAGAAAAGATGCTTGCTTCTTATGCCGAATCTTTTGAAACTGGTTCCATGAATGCTCACAAAGAGTCTCAAATTCAGTGGGTCAAGGATTTGGGCCCTGCTGTGGAATCCAACATTGGTTTTATTGAGACCTACAGAGACCCTTCAGGTGTGCGTGGAGAATGGGAAGGTTTAGTTGCCATGGTGAATCAAGAGAGAACTGCCAAGTTTTCAACATTGGTCAACAATGCAACTAATTTGATTCCTTTCTTGCCATGGGATAAACTTTACGAAAAGGATACTTTTACACCTCCTGATTTCACTTCCTTGGAGGTTCTTACATTTGCTGGATCAGGAGTCCCTGCAGGAATTAACATTCCAAATTACGATGATGTCAGATTGAATTACGGCTTCAAAAACGTTTCTCTTGGCAATGTCTTAAGTGCTAATCCTAAAAAACCCAAGAAGGAAGAAGTTATCAGTTTTGTCAACGAGGACTTGCAAGAAAAGTTCAGGAAGTGGAGAGATGATGCTTTCGAAGTCCAAGTTGGTTTGCATGAGTTGCTCGGGCACGGAACTGGAAAACTCTTGCAAGAGACCAGCAAGGGTGAATTCAACTTTGACAAGAACGCCCACCCTGAAATCAAAACTTACTACGGGCCTAACCAGACGTGGGGCTCTTTGTTCGGAGCATCCGCTGGCTCTTTTGAAGAATGCAGGGCCGAGTTGGTAGCGTTATACCTCATTTTGTTCAAGCCGTCAGAAGTTCTTCCTATTTTCGAAATCAATGACGCCGAGAGTCAGAAAGACGTCAAATTGATTGCCACTCTTCTCATGGCTAGGGCTGGTTTGATTGGATTGGAGTTCTGGGACCCAGAATCGAAGAAGTGGGGCCAACCACATATGCAGGCTAGATTCGGAATCTTTAAGTGCTTGCACAGAGCCGGTGTGGTTTCCCTCAAGCATTCACAAGAAGACCACCAAGACTTAGAGTTGGCTATAGACGAAAGTAAGCTCGACGGTGAAGCAGTCAATGCTTTGCGTGAATTCTTACACGATTTGCACATTTTCAAAACCACGGCTAATGTTGAGCAAGGTCTTGCCTACTACGATGAAATCACGGGGGTTACAGCAGACTACGCTAAATTCAGAGATGTTGTTCTTCTGAAGAAGTTACCAAGAAAACAGCTCATTCAAGCCAACACGTTCTTAAATGACGATGGAACCATCGAGGTCCGGGAGTACGAGGAGTCCGAAGTTGGCATGATTCAAAGTTACTTCGACAGGGCTGTCTAAGAGAAGAGCTGCAAGCCGAAATTTAGATTTAAATAGACATATTCAATCTCCATTCGAGAGTGGGCACCAGAGTATAGATGGTGGAAACTAACCCAGCGTAGAAATTGAATGCAGTACTGCGAGATCCAGTTCTCGGTATTATCAACCTACAAACTCAGACACCTGCAAAACACAGCACAATGTTTTCTCTAGGGTCGTTAAGACCCGTATACAAGACACGTGGCATATTAGGGCTTGTTTGTCCTAAAACTACGCTGTTTGCGTTTTTACCCATCCGTGCTTTGACCATACCTCGGACACCCGTGACCTTCTCCAAACATGTCCAGCAACACAATGTGGCACTCACAATAAAACGGTTCTTGTCGACAGAATCGAAAAGCAATCTACCAGAAAAGACTATAGAAAGTCAGAAACTACAAGATTATGAACCTGTTGTGAAGCACTTGGAGCAATCCAAATTGAAGAAGCTGCAAGTGATAAAGGAAGAGCGGGAAAAAGAAGCTACGAACAAAATCAAACTAAGGGAAAACTGGAAAACGATACGCCGAATCTTGCAGCTTGGCCGTCCGGACTTGAAGCTTTTTCTTTATGCCTTAGTTTTCATTTTGTTCGCTGTCTTATACCCTACTGCTTCTGTCAAGGTGGTGGGTTCAGCTATTGATGCTTTTAACGACAATCTCAAAGATGAAGATGGAACTCTCATGATTTGGGGCTATAAGTATACGACAGTATTTGGCGTGATGGTGCCGTTTATGATGACCAGTGCTCTTTGTTTCTGGGCTAGAATTTGGCTTTTGAAGCTCTTGGGAGAGCGTTTAGTCGCCCGGCTTCGTCTTAGAGTCATGAAACACTTGGTCAGACACGACTCGACGTTTTACGATCAGGACAAACACAAAGCAGGAGATTTGATCTCACGGCTTTCAAGTGATGCATATGTCGTCTCTCGGTCCATCACAAACAACTTACCAGATGGACTCAAGAACATTCTTTTTGGTGCCATCAGTGCTTACATGATGCTCTCTATCAACCCAATTTTATTTGGTGTCATGATGTTGATCTCTCCTCCAATCACTTTCGGGTCTGTTTGGTACGGAGAGAAAATCCGTTCTCTATCAACCAGATTGCAGAATGCCACAGCTGGGTTGACCAAAACCAGCGAGGAAACATTGAACTCGGTGAAATTAATTCAGGCATTCACTGGAGAGGATAAAGAGCTTCGTAAGTACTCAAAACAGTTGAGAAATGTTGTTGGTGTTGCGAAGAAAGAAGCCTTAGCGCAATCCAACTACTCTGTTTCGATCTACGCTCTCTATCACGCGGGATACTTGTCATGCACATCTCTTGGAGTCTACTTGATTCTCAGTGGGCAGATGACCACCGGAGATGTGGTTGCTTTTACAATGTACTCTGAGTTTTTCAACCTGGCCCTCTACAGTCTCACCACCACATACATGGAGGTGATGAAGGGTGCAGGAGCCGGAGTGAAGCTCTTTGAGTTGATCGACTTTAAGGACCGGGTCCCTGCGGTCAAGGGTGAAAAAGTGTTAGGTCCAGTGGCAAACGACATATCATTTAAGAACGTCAAGTTCAGCTACCCTACTCGCCCGAACGACTTGATTTTCGATGGCGTGAGTTTTGATATCCCTTCAGGATCGAGTACCTGTTTCGTCGCCCCTTCTGGTGCAGGAAAGTCCACAGTTGCCAGTCTTCTCTTGAGATCATACAATGTCAATGAGGGATCGGTAGAGATCGGTGGCAAAAACATAAATGATCTTCAAGTGAGAGAGCTCAGGAGAAAAATCGTGGGCATTGTCCAACAGGAGCCAGTTCTTCTATCTGGTACTATATTAGAGAACATCGTTTACGGTTTGACCCCCAAGCAATTGAGCGTGCTTACGATGAAGGATATTCGGGATGTGGCTCGCCAGGCCAACTGCAGTGACTTTATAGAGTCATTCCCAGACGGCTATGACACCATAATTGGATCAAGAGGTGCATCACTTTCTGGAGGGCAAAAGCAAAGAGTTGCCATTGCTCGTGCTTTGATAAAGCGGCCTGCTATTTTGATACTAGATGAGGCTACGTCGGCGTTGGACTCGAAGCTGGAGACTTTGATCAACGAAACTTTGCGCGAGCTCACGTCAGAAGGGAAGATGACCATTATATCCATTGCCCACAGACTCTCCACAATTTCTAAATCAGAGAATGTGATTGTGCTCGGGAAACACGGAAAGGTTGTCGAGCAAGGCAAATTTATCAAACTCATCAACGACTCAGGATCAGAACTCTCCAGACTTCTAGATGAAAAGACTTTTAAAGAACACGAGGACAAGATCAACGAGGAGGAGCAGCAAATGCAAGATCAATTGAATCACGAGGCTGAGGAGATTGAAAAGAGGCAAGGCGACGAGGTGGATTTCAACAAGATCATGTCCATGATGGATGACTTGCCGCATGAGGTGCGTGACAAATTGCTTCGGCAGTTTGCTAAGGAAGCTGACAATGTCAGACGCGAGAGAAGTCCCGCCACCACCGATGTCATTTCGTAGTTTACGGCGGCTAATTACAGTGTATATAGTATTTATTGGTACGAGAATCGTTTCAGCAATATAGAACTTGCAATTTTACCAGATCTGAAGGCCCATTTATTTCACCAGATCTAAAAGCCCTTTACATTTTACAAGATCCTGATAGCCTTTCCTTCACCAGATCTGAAAAGTCTGCACACCTACGTGTCAATAGCCCATGCTCAGTATATTCAGTTATATCGTAAATCTATGAGGACCAATTGTTTCATTGATGCTGTGCCTTCAAGTCGGCTTGATAACATATGAGACAAGACGATTACTTGCTCAACTCCTTAGCCTCAGAGGCAGCACCGTTCTCGAACTTTTGGACCTTGATTTCAGTGACTCCTCTCTTCTCGGCGGCAACCTTGAGGTCGGTCTTCAAGGAGTTTCTGACGGCCTTGGCAGCAATGTCCATAGCTCTAGTCAAAGAGATTCCAGCTTGTTTGTAGGCAGACATGATGTGGATAGTGATAAATCTTCAGGAAGAGTGCGTTTAGTTTAGCGTGCTCGGTTCTGAGAGTAGGCACCGCGACTTTGATTGGTGACCAAAAATACGCCGAGCACGCAATATTAAGCAGCAGCACGCGTAAAAATCAGTATGGCATTTGCAGGGCTTCAAACTTTTCAATGGGTTTACTTTCGTTAGCTTGAGCTGCAGGGAATGCTCGCTTTAATATCGGCCTTGGATTGCATAATTTGCAGAAGTATATGCACATAAATTCTAGCTAAGACTCAATGGTCGCGGTCGTGCAAAGCCCAAACACAAAGACTTTCATCTTTCACCAATTGATATCTAATAAAATTCAGCAACGGTCAACTGGCATTTCATTCGGCACTCAAATTAAAAGTCAGTTGATACTCAAATTAAAAGTCAGTTGATACTGAATTTTGGTTATCACTTTTCAAAGCCTCGAATTTTAGGCCCCGATGCACGAGTAGGCACCTTCAGATTCAATATGCCTGTACAAGCGACCGTGCATACTTGTATTTGCAATATGGGTTTGTGGAGCCTCTGGTGCCAAATTCTCAGAAACTGCGGCAAAGATATTTTTTGCACCCACTCTTCCTCCCAGCTGTCTACTTCAGTAAATACTTTATTGAACTTTAGACACCTCGCAGAGAAGAATTGAACCCAGCAGACCACAGAAAAGCTTACTTAGTTTCCCCGGAAAAGAAGAGAGTTTTTTTTGAGTCTTTAAGCTCACCAGGTATGAGGGACTACTCCACGTTTCCGCCTATGAACAATAGGCGGAAGTTTCCGGAGGGTTTGCTCACACCCATGGAGCTTTTTGGAGCAGAATCTCGAACGTATGACAGCGACTCTGTCGCCAGAAATACCGCTTCGTTATTTAATTGTACCACCAATCCCACTGAGTGTTTTGACGTGTCCAGGAGTGAGAAGAAAGGGCACGAAGTTGAAGAGGGCAATCCTAATCCAGGATTGTATGATGATGAAAAGGCCGAAGTAGTAGATGAGGCAGATGATGTTGATGTGTCGCCGGACACAAAGGCAGTGATGGTTAGGTCAGAACTGAGGATGTCGTGGAATGTTAAGGGCTTGTTACTGGCAAAGGGATACGCTTTGTTCAAGAAGGAAATGCCAGCTGCACCGGG
>NKZJ01000139.1:0-33537 GCA_002370135.1 Metschnikowia kipukae
GTTAATATTAACAAGACCTGCAGAGTATCACACATTTAGTGAATTACCTGTATTAATTGCTCCAGTTAAATAATTTTATAAAAATTCTTTTTCTTACTTTTAAGAAAGATATATAAGAGTAATTTATCTAAATATTGTTTAAAAAACGATATATAGGGGAAACCCTATATATTCCCCGGAGGGGGATATTATATATCGGAGAGATAAATATTCATATAAAAATATCTTTCCCGGAGGGGAAGATATCGCAGGGGGGCAATATCTTTCAAAAATATCGACAAAGCAATATCTTTAATCGCAGCTAAGCTGCGGAACAATTAATGGGGGGGGGATACCTGACCAAGAGCAAAGCATTATATATGCCCGGCTTCGCCGGGAAAATATATGCCTCAGCTAGGTTTATATAAATAAGAGAAATATATAATAATCTACCATAGACGTATCTATAGTATTTGTACCAGACCATTATATATATTGTGCTTCTATAAATGTTATGAATAATGTTTAGTAGAAGAATATTTATCAAAGGTATGATATAGATTTTAATATGCAATTAGTATTAGCAGCAAAATATATAGGAGCAGGTATCTCAACAATGGCTTTAGGAGGAGCGGCAATAGCTATCGCTTTAGTTTTCGTAGCGTTAATTAACGGTACATCACGTAACCCTTCATTACGTTCAACATTATTCCCTCAAGCAATTTTAGGATTTGCTTTAGCAGAGGCTTGTGGATTATTCGCTTTAATGATCGCTTTCTTATTATTATACGCAGTATAATTTTTAACCCTTTTTATAGGGTTATTTAAATAAGAAATATGAATAATATACAATATATTATTAGGCCCAATTAAATCTAGCTTTAGGCGAATTTTAACCCCTATATTTTTATTATAAAATATGTACCCCTACGGGGTAAATATATCCCCTTCGGGGGATATTTATATATTTATAATAAAATATTTGAATTAATACCTTCCCTAGGTCATATCTGATCAAGGGCCGGATATTATAATTATTCATATATATCCATAATTATAGAATAAAATTAATACCTTTATATATGTACCCCTACGGGGTAAATAACATATAATATAATTTAATCCCCGAAGGGGATAAATCCCTAGGGGTATTTATTAATTTTTATAAAGATAGCCGGCAATTTGTTGCCGGCTATTATATTTATTTTTTTATATTACTCGTTTTAGAGGTATAATTAAAAATAAAAAGGTTATTCGATTAGTGGTGAAATCGCAGTTCTTACACAACTGAGCCATAGGTTCAATTCCTATATGACCTAATTATATAACCCTCTATAATAGATTTATGTAGGATAAACCCTAAATAAATTGTCCCAGGCTATTAATCAAGGGGGATAAACCCTTTATAAATTTCCCCACGATTTATCCTAATAATTAAATTACCCTCTGTAGGAAAATTAAACCCGGTCTTTAGTTAAATATAATTTTAAAATATGATTAACAACCCCTTTCTTAGATTAAATTATAAACATAACAAGTTATGTAATTTTAAAATAATATGCCCGCCTAAGGCGGGGATATCCCCGGAGGGAATATTAAAGTTTATAATAATAAGCTAGGTATAATTTTATTAAATTAAAAGAGGGAATAAGAGTATCACTTAATGGTAAAGTCCATGTCTTCAACACATGTTATAGTAGTTCGATTCTACTTGCTCTTGATTGCTTTTGTAGCTTAAATGGTAGAGCATTCGCTTGAAGCGCGACTGGTGTAAGTTCAATTCTTTCCGAAGGCAATATAATGAAAGGTATACCTATTATATATAAAGGATATACCTGCTCGTAGATTAACTGCGGGCTTAAGATAAGATTAATTATATCCCGGCGAAGCCGGGCATATATCCCTTCGGGGATATAAATTTTACCTATTATTAAATTTTATTATGCAGTTAGTTATAAACTAATATATACCCCTAGGGGTATATATCGTTTTAAACAATATTTATAAAATTTAAAGAGGAAACTTAACTTAAGAGCTAATAGTCTAATGGTTAAGACAATTACCTTTTAAGTAATCCATATTGGTTCGATTCCAATTTAGCTCAACCCAAATTTCTATATTTCAATATAAAAAAAATAAAAAAAATGACAAATTCTATAAGAGGTTATATTCAATTACACCCTTTTCATTTAGTTAGTCCATCACCATGACCATTATATACATCATTTGCTTTAATGAATTTAGCATTAAGTATAGGATTAACAGCACATAATTATATAAATAATAATTTTTATATATTATTTAATATATTTAGTGTATTATATGTATTAACATTATGATTTAAAGATGTAGTAGCTGAAAGTACATATTTAGGAGATCATACTAAAGCAGTAAAAACAGGTTTAACACAAGGATTTTATTTATTTGTAGTTAGTGAAATATTAATATTTTCATCTTTATTTTGAGCTTATTTACATTCATCATTAAATCCTACAATGGAAATAGGTATGGCTTGACCTCCAGCTGGAATAGAAGCTATTTCACCTAGTGAATTACCTTTATTAAATACTATTATATTATTAGCATCTGGAGTTACAATCACTATGGGACATCATGCTTTAATAAATAGTAATAGAAAAGATACTTTATATGGATTTATTTTTACTACTTTATTAATAGCATTATTCGTAATATTACAAGGTTTAGAGTATATATTTTCTTCATTCACAATATCCGATGGAGTTTATGGTTCAACATTTTTTTCTTTAACGGGACTTCACGGGGTACACATGATCATGTTATTCATCATGTTAGCTGTTTGTTCATGAAGAGTTTATAATTATGACTTTACTAATAATTCACATGTATTTGCAGAGGCAACAGTTTTATACTTACATGTATTAGATATATTATGATTATTTATATACATAATATGTTACTGATGAGGATCTTAATTTAGTTATAAAATATTGTAAGGAAAATTAATTCCCGCAGGGGATTAATTCGGGGGGGGGTAAACCCCCCTATTAATTAATATAAACATGAAAAAATATAATAAAAAACTTTTACAATGATTTACAGGTTTTGCAGATGGACGTGTTATAGATGTAATTACAGAAAATATAGTTAGTAATAACAATAATACTTTTATTTATAAAGTACGTAAACCAGACGGTAAACTTAATTATGTTTAAATTATAGTGAATTAGCTAAAGAATTAAAAACTAATAGAACTTCATTAAATAGTAAATTAAATAATCCAGTTATGGAAGGTGATTTAATGATTCTATTTAATCAACATGTTAGACGTGTTAAATTATATATGAATACCTAATAATAACAACATTCTTAAAAATTAAATCTTATATAAGATTTAACAATAATTTCGGCGAAGCCGGGCATATATTCATATAATCTATTAACAATTTAGCTGGGAACTTATATTTTATGTAATATAATTTTATAGGAAAGGATGTATGGCTGAGTGGTTTAAAGCGTAATACTTGAGTTATTAAGACTTAACAGTCCACGTGTTCGAATCACGTTGCATCCGAAAATGACTATGGCGAAATAGGTAAACGCGATTAGTTTAGGTCTAATTTTTTAAGGGTTCAACTCCCTTTAGTCATATTAATGATTATAATTAAAATTTTAAACAAACTTATGACATTTATTTATTTTTTTTTATCATCTTTTACTTCATTAAGTTCAAGATTATATAACAACATATCTAAACATATAATATTAATAGCAAGTGGTTTATTAGCTATACCTACATTATATGATTGATCTGAAATTAATGTATATTATACAACAGATGGAATAGCTGATGTATTAATATTATTAACAGCATATTTAATACCTTTATCAATTATATCTAATTGAAATAATATACGTAGTACATTATTTTTTGAATTAGTATTAAATTTAGGTATTATTTTATTAATTAATTTTATGTGTCAAGATATGACTTCTTTTTATATATATTTCGAAGCTTCATTAGCTCCTTTATTTGTTATGATAGGTTTATATGGTGCTGCTAATAAAGATAAAGCTGCTGATTATATATTAATATATACTTTATTTTCTTCTTTATTTATGTTATTAGCTATAGCTATATATGAAGTATTATTAGATAATACTGACTATCAAGCTACTAGTTTATTAGTTTTATCTATAGATTTACAATGTATTTTATTCTTAGCTATATCTATAGGTATTGCTGTAAAAACACCTTTAGCTCCTGTACATACTTGATTACCTGTTGTTCATTCTGAATCACCTTTAGCTGGTTCTATCTTATTAGCTGGAGTAATTTTAAAATTAGCTGTTTACGCTATTATTAGATTAATTTTACCTACTTTATCTGATGCAGCAGTTCTATATACTCCTTTAGTTTATGTTTTATGTGTTATAACTATAATATATACATCTATTATAACTTTAAGACAAACTGATTTAAAAGTTATAATTGCTTATAGTTCTATAAGCCACATGGCGGTCTGTATATTAGGTATTTTATCTAATTCATTAACTGGTATATCTGGTAGTTTAATTTTATCTTTAGCTCATGGTTTCGTTTCACCTGGTTTATTTATTATAGTAGGAGGTATTTTATATGATAGATATCATAATAGATTAATTTATTATTTCCAAGGTTTATTAACTTATATGCCTTGATTAGCTGTTTATTTAATTATATTAAGTTTCTGTAATACAGGTACTCCTTTATCTTTAAACTTTATTGGAGAAATGTTATCTTTAACTGGTGCTATTAATAGAGCTCCTATCTTAGGTGCTTTAGCTGCTTTATCTGTTCTTTTATCTGCTTCATATCAAATGAAAATAACTAATAGATTAACTGGAGGTGTTAAAACTCCTTATATCTCTTTAACTGCAGATTGTACTTATAGAGAAAGTTTCTTAATGTGAGCCTTAATTATTCCAACTATCTTCTTTGGTTTATTCCCTAACTCTATCTTAAATATGATTTGAGAAGGTACTAATTTAATTTATAAAATTTAATAATAACGATATTACTAGGGTAACCCCTACATATTATTCCGCATTATCCCTACTCTAAAAGTGGGTATACTTAAATTACCTACAATATGTTACTATCGGTAATTTATAAGGGGGTTTACCCCCCCCCCCGAATTAATCCCTTGAAGGCATTTATTAAATTTTCCCTAAATTATAATATCTCACTTAGTGTAGCGAGCCATCTTTTATTAAATTATAAACTTAATTTTTATTCATTTTCTCGATATTCTTCTCTACGGGGAATTCATTTTAATAGACATTTTATACTATATAGCCTCCTTTTAATTATAGGTGGATATTAATAAGTATATAAGCTCTATTTACGAGTAAATAAACATATATTCATATATCCCATTTTATTTATATCTATAATAGAGGATCTTATATTACAGCCATAAATTAATGAAGATCCCCGGACCTAGGGCCGGGTATTATAAATATAAATGAAAAAAATTAGTCGTAAGGAGATTTATAACTCCAATATGGTCAATATATATTCCCTCCGGGGATATATATCTCTTCGAAATATATATGCCCGCCCTTGGGCGGGTAGTCTAATTAACAATAAAATTATAATGGGCTATTATGTGGACTATCATCCCCCTACAGAAGAGGTAATTTTTTTTATTAAACTATTATGATATAGGAGAGATATATTTATTTAAGCTCTTATATAAATGACCTACAAAGTAGGTATATTAATAGATAACTTACTTTGAAAGTGAATAAATGCTCGGTTTTTAGCCGGAGTATAAAAGTAATAAATATATATATTCCACTTTAGAGAAAAATATATAACTTTAAATGAGGAGATATTTAAATTTACCTATAAATTACAAATAGAGATAAATGAGTCGTAGACTAATTGGCAAGTCACCTAGATTTGAGCTAGGCCTATATATGTTCGAATCATGTCGACTCAGTACGCATTTCCTTGAGGAGATGTTAATCCTCAGGAGAGGGTAAGCATTGGTAGCTTAATGGTAAAGCCTTATAATGTCACTATAAGAGATGTCAGTTCGAGTCTGATGCGATGCGAAAGGATAGCTCGGTATTGGTAAACTAATCTACTTGCTACGTAGTTGCTTTTTAGCTATCAGCGTTCGATTCGCTGGCTATCCGTTATAATTAACCTCAAATATATCTACATAAAGATATATACCCACCCGATGGGCGGGCATATTATATGCAGTAAAGAAAAATAAATCTTTAGCTCGTAGCTAACTACGGGCATATATAAAAAAAATACTTAATAGGTATATATATATATTTAACTAAAGTTAAGTAAAATGACATATAGCACAATGGTTAGTGTATATTATTACGGATATTATTATGTAAGTTCGATTCTTACTATGTCATAGGTAAGCAGTATAATGTAATTGGTAACATCTAAAGCTCATGACTTTATAATGGTAGTTCAAATCTATCTACTGCATATAAAAAAATGTCTGTTATATATAAGAAATATAAATAACTTAAATATAAAATTAATATAAAAAAGCAGAAATAATGAATAGGGGGTATCCTCTTATTCATCTCCGGAGGGAAATGAATTATAGCTCAATGGTAGAGCAGTCCACTCATAATGGATGTATCTCAGTTCAATTCTGAGTAATTTAATATAAATTAAAATAAAATTAGAGAACATGATGTTGGTTCAGATCAAATGCTATGTAGAGGCATAACACATGCAAGTTAATTGAAAAATTAGCGTTAAGGTGAGTGATATAAGATAAATAAAGTATCTTATTCAGATGTAGGTATTAGATAATAATCTAGCCATGGAACTGGAGCCGGCGATAAGCGTCACAACGGCCACATTGATATTAATCAACTCTTATATAGAGCAGCAGTGGGGAATCTTTGACAATGGTCTAACGACTGATCAAGTTATCTACGAGAAGGATATTAATAATAAGTTCTTTTTATAAGAATGAAAAATAAATAATAAAAGATTAACTATAAACTTCTAAGTAATAGTAATAATGATACTAATTACGAAAGAGTCCTAACTAAAATATGTGCCAGCAGCTGCGGTTAGACATAGAGGGCAAGCATTGATCAGAATGGCTTAAAGGATCTGTAGAACGTATCTTTTATAATAAAGATATAGAATAATATCTCCATATAGGAGTTAGGGTAATAAGAATTAAAGTTAGAGGGATAAAATACGACGAAAACATTAAGACTATAAAGAGATTACTCAAAATTATTGACGTTGTGAGATGAAGGCTACGGTAGCGACATGGATTCGATACCCATTTAGTCGTAGCAGTTAACTATGAGTACAATATAAGAAAAATGAAAATGAATAGTACTCCGCCTGACTAGTACGCTCGCAAGGGTGAAATACAAGACATTAGACGGTTGTAGTCCCAAGCAGTGGAACATGTCATTTAATTGGATGATCCTCCAAGAACCTTACCATCTCTTGAATTTTTAACAGGCGTTACATCGTTGTCGTCAGTTCATGCCGTGAGGTTTAATATTAAGTTATTGAATGAACGTAACCCTTTTCTTTTTAGATAAGTATAATTGTAAAATTATAGGAAGTAGAGGTAGAAGACTAATCATGATGACCCTAATGAGATGGGCTATCGACGTGTTACAATATTAATAACAATTATATTAACTTCTAATAACATTCGTTATTTTTTTAAGTTAAGATATTTATATATTTTATCATAACTTCGTTATTGATATAGATATATTTATTAAATATTAAGAATAAGACATAGTTTCATTTATGGATTGTAATCTGAAATTCGGTTACATAAAGGAGGAATTGCTAGTAATCGTAAACTAGAGAGTTACGGTGAAATTTTTTGCTACTTCGTACTAACCACTCATCAACAGCAAGAAATTTTAATTTACCTTATTGAGGATTTATTAAAAGGACTTGCTGTAAGTTGAAATACGGTTCGGTTAGGGGAACCTGATCGGGATTTATATATTTATTCATCTATTTATCCTCCCTGTTATATTCTCTTTATTTTATTTATAAGGGTAAACCCCCTTAATATATCATATAAAATTAAATAAATAGGGAGATATATGCCCGGCGAAGCCGGGACCAGAAGGAGTTATTATCCCATTAAGCGGGATAATATCATTTTTAATGAAGATCCCCGGACCTTGGGCCGGGGATTATATCCCCCCCATAAGGGTATATTTTTTAATGGGGTAAATTAGTCTATATCTCAATGGTAGAGAGATCGATTGATAATCGATAAATATGAGTTCGATTCTCATTAGACTAAATTATATATATCCCGGCGGAGCCGGGCATTTATCTTTTTTCTTATAAATAGCCCCCTGGCTATAAATCCCTTTTTGGGGGATAAATTTAAGTATAGTTATGGGGAAAGATTTATAGTTTGACCAAAGGCGGTATATAAAATAAATACCTATTAAAAATGGATAATATATATATCCCCCGCAATACGGGGGATTAATTAAGCGGTTATGATGAAATGGTAGACATAAAACACTTAAAATGTTTGGATTAATATCGTGTAGGTTCGACTCCTACTAACCGTAATTATAATAATTCGCTTAAAGCGGGTAATTTATACCCCAAAGGGGGATAAATCCCCTCGGGGAATTTATTATACCTTGAA
This sequence comes from Metschnikowia kipukae, assembly GCA_002370135.1. Taxonomy (NCBI): domain Eukaryota; kingdom Fungi; phylum Ascomycota; class Pichiomycetes; order Serinales; family Metschnikowiaceae; genus Metschnikowia; species Metschnikowia kipukae. The sequence goes on from NKZJ01000139.1 coordinate 8,646, forward strand.
ATTAATAAAATTAAATTTTTAAGTAAATCCCTCCCCCGCAGCTAAACTGCGGGGGGAACTTAAAGGTTTTATAAAGATAATCTCCCCGGAGGGGAGATATTCTCACTTTTCAGGTGGGATATTGTTTTTAACTATATATTGTAACTTGGGGTTAAGGGGGAGATTCTAATGTTGGTAATTAGAGCTAAATTGTAACTTTAGTGCCGTAGCGCTGCGACTGTTCGATTCAGTCTCTCCTCAATAAGATAACTATAGTTCAAAGGTAGAACAATTGTATGTGGCGCAATTTATCTGAGTTCAATTCTCAGTAGTTATCCTTTGCTTAGGTAGTTCAATGGTTAGAACAGATGCCTCATATGCATCTAATATAGGTTCAATTCCTTTCTTAAGCTTATGTCGTATAAGCTAACCAGGCATAGCGTCCGTTTTGTAATCGGAAGGTGTGGGGTTCGATTCCTCAATACGATATTTTTAATATAACCTTTTATAAAGGTAATATCTTCTTCTCTCTATTTTATTAAAAATTACCTATTTTGTTATATATAATTCCCGGCCCAAGGTCCGGGGATCTTCATTAATAGGAGTAGAATTATCCTTATAAGGTAATAAATACCCATCGAAGATTGGGTTATTAAATTTATCCTTTATTGACTATATGATCTAATCGGTTATGATATTACTACTTCACAGTAATTATATGGGTTCGAGTCCCGTTGTGGTTAAAGTGACAATGAGTTAATTTGGTTAAACTATGGTACTTCCAATACTATTATACGTGTTCGAGTCACGTTTGTCATAATTTTATTATTCTTTATCTCCCCGGAGGGGAGATTATCCCTATATAAGCGGTAAAATATAACCTATTTCTTTTACCCGGCTAATTCGGGCATATTATACTTTTTTAGGTTATATAATTATATACGAAGGAGGTATAGCTTCTTTCTAAATATAGAACATTGTTATTCATGGTTGAATAGACTGATTGCAAATTAGTTCTTTTAGGGTTCAATTCCCTCAATGTTCTTTTTGATTTCAAGTTTTATCTATTTCAATATTTTGATTATATATATAAATATCTAAAAATATCCAATAACCCCGCAAAGCGGGGGGGGGGAAATTTCCCTAAACTACCGTCGGGTATTATATTTGGTTTAAATTTTATAGATTTAAATTTTACTTAATCTTGATTAATCTAACAGATTGTTGCGTAATTGGTAACGTATCTACATTGGGTGTAGGGCTATGGGGGTTCAAGTCCCTCCAATCTGATGATTTCTATTTATACTAACTTTCTATATATATATAGTAAGTTATAAAACTTTATACTTCTTTATAAGTATATATGCCCAGATTCGCTGGGATATGATATTTTGATATCATATAGCTCGTAATAAGCTGCGGGCGGAGAAATATATATATTTATCTAATAAATTAATTAAATTAATGCCACAATTAGTACCATTTTATTTTTTACATTTATTAACTTTTGGTATATTAATTTTAACTATATTAATATTTATTACTTCAAAATATTTATTACCTAATATATTAAGATTATTAATCGCTAGAATTTTAATAATAAAATTATAAAATTTCATATAAACACTATCATGTATTCGCCTATGGCGGTATGAAATTATACTTAAAATCAAACCTTAAAAAAAGGTAAGTTTGATTAGCTTTGACCTTAAAAATATACAGTCCATAACTAAATTACAGACGAAGAATAAATATACTATATATATATAGTTGAAAACAATATAAATAGGGGTACCCCCTATTTATAGTAAAAAAAACGATAAAATATCCCTTCGGGATATTTAAAATAGTATATTTTTCTTATAAGAGATATAATTTAAGGAAATTATTTATAAATTTATGTTTTTTTCACCTTTAGATCAATTTGAAATAAAACCATTATTAACTATTAATAATATAATAACTTTAAGTATATCTAATTATGTTATATACTTATCAATAGTAGGATTAATAATATATGGATATAATGTATTATTAAATAAATCATATTTAGGATGAAATAGATGAGGAGTAGCTATATTAGCTATATACGATACTATATTAAATATGGTAAAAAGTCAAGTAGGTTCACGTGGAGGATATTATTTCCCATTAATATTTACTTTATTTAATTTCATATTAATAGCAAATGTAGTTTCAATGATACCTTATTCATTTGCTATATCAGCACAAATTGTTGCTATTATTTCATTAAGTTTAACATTATGATTAGGTTTAACTATAATAGGTTTTGCTAACCATGGTTTAGGTTTCTTTTCATTATTTGTTCCTACTGGAACTCCTTTAGCTTTAGTTCCAGTTTTAGTTTTAATTGAAACTTTATCTTATAGTTCTAAAGCTATATCATTAGGATTACGTTTATCAGCTAACATATTATCAGGGCACCTTTTAATGTTAATATTAGGTTCATTAATTTTAAACTTAATGAGTTCTTCTATATTAGGTTTTGTTGGTGGATTTATACCTATGGCTGGAGTTATAGCAATTACAATATTAGAATTTGCTATAGCTATGATTCAAGCTTATGTTTTCTGTATTTTATTTAGTGGTTATTTAAAAGACGCTATTTACTTACATTAAATTTTTATTAAAAATAAAAAAAAATATGCTCATCCATTTAATGATTTATCTAATTTATAGGGGGTTTACCCCCGAATAAATCCTCTGTGGGAATTTATTTACCCCCCCCCTGTTTAGTGGGGATATATATTCATATAAATATAATGAAGATCCCCGAACCTTGGGCCGGGAATTATAAGAAATAAAAATGTATAATTTTATAAAAAAAAGGTATAGGAGATGTTATTTTCATCATTTTTAACCTTATTAGTATTTTCTACTTTTACAAGTTCTTCAGTAAACAATACTGAAAGAGACAATAATAATCCAATAGTTGGACATTCAATAATTTTAAATAGATTAGGTATATTAATATTTAGTTTTGTATTAATATTATTTATTAATTCATTAAATATAATATCATTAATACCTGGATTTACTATATTTAATAGTTGATTTAGTTTTACATCATATAATTTACCTTTAATAATATTAATTATATTATTAATAATAGGTTTATTAATATATCCAGGAGGATATACAAAAAATGTAAATAATGGACCTAGTTTATTATCACCTTATTTAATATTATTAGTATTAGCAAATAGTATAGGTTTATTATTATTTCCTTTAGTTAATGATTTATTAGCTTTATATATAATAGTAGAGTTACAAAGTTATTCATTATATTTATTAACAGGATTACATAATAGATCATATAATGCATCAAGAGCCTCATTATTATACTTTTTAATGGGAGGTGTTGCTTCTGCAATTATATTATTAGCTTCTTACTTTATTTATTCTTTAACAGGTTCTACTAATTTATCAGATATATCTATATTTTATTCATTATCATCAACTAATATAGAACAGAGTTATAATTATTTTGATATATTATTAATTGCTTTATTCTTTAAAATGGGATTAGCACCATTACATCGTTGAAGTATAGCAGTATATAATTATGCACCAACATATATAACAGCATATATTAGTATTGTAGCTAAAATATCTATATCATCATGAATATTTACAAATGCTATATTTTTTAATCATTATTTATTTATAATATTCTTTTATTTATCATTATTTATAGGTTCATATAAACCTTTATATCAAATAAATATAAAAACAATATTAGCATATAGTGGTTTATTAAATTTTGGATATATATTATTATCAATTATAACTTTTGATATATCATTTTATATATATATAATACAATATACATTAACTCATATTATATTATTTTTAAGTATATTAGCAGCAAGTCAATATATAAATAAACCAATATCTACATGATCTCCTTTAATATATATACATCAATTAAAATTACCTAATTTAACATTAGCAATTTGTATGATATTAGCATTATTTTCATTAATAGGTATACCACCTTTACCTGGATTTTATGCTAAATTATATATATTAATAAGTGCTTTACAAGATAATTATATATTAGAAAGTTTAATATTAATAATTTGTAGTGTTATTGCTACATATTATTATGCTAATATTATTAAAGTATTAATAACAAGTAGAACTATAAAAGAAGATAAATTTGTATCTAATGGAGGTAATTATATAAATATATCTTTAGCTTATGTTATAGCTACAGCTACTATTTTATTAATTAGTTTCTTTATTTTCTTACCATTTATTTCGGAAGGGTTATATTTAATTACTATTTAATATGTTTACATTTTATTTATATTTAGCACCTATTGTTGCTTGTGTTTTAATTTTAATTAATTATTTAATTTCTACATCTAATTCTTATATAGAAAAAGATGGTCCTTTTGAATGTGGTTTTACTTCTTATCAACAATCTAGATCTGCATTTAGTGTTGCTTTCATTTTAGTTGCTATTTTATTCTTACCTTTTGATTTAGAAATATCTTCTATTTTACCTTATGTTGTTAGTGCTTATACTAATGGTTTATATGGTTTAAGTATCCTTATTTTATTCTTATTAACATTAGTTATGGCTTTTGTTTATGAAATTAATTTAGGTGCTTTAAACTTAGAAAGACGTTATGAAAATAAAGTTAAAGAATTAAAAACTAAATTGTTTATTTAATTTCCTCATATAGGTATAATACCTAACCAATGGTCGGGCATTTATTCTCTTTTATTACTCTATAATCGAGCATATTTTTTTATTTAAATATCCATATATATTCATATATTTTTATTAAGTTAATCACTCCCTATGCGGGCTAACCTGGCTAAAGACACTATACCCGGCCCTTCGGGCGGGCATATAATTAATGAATATTCCCGGACCTTGGGCTGGGAATTATTATACTTCCCCCTTCTTCTAAAGGGCAGAATTTACTCCCAGGCGATATACCCCTCCAAAGGGGGGATATATTTAAATTATATACGATAGACGGATAAATAGTTATGTATGCCCCCCGCACTGCGGGGGGAAGGGGAAGATATAATGGGCTATAATCCCGGATAATTTATAGTGAATATAGGTAAGATCAATAAAAATTTAACCTTTTTATGTTAATTTATATTAAATATATATAATTATGACAATTAGAAAAACTAATCCGTATTTAGCATTAGTAAATAGTTATTTAATAGATAGCCCTCAGCCTAGTTCAATAAATTATTGATGAAACGTTGGTTCATTATTAGGTTTATGTTTAGTTATACAAATAGCTTCAGGTTTATTTTTAGCTATGCATTATTCTAGTAATATAGAATTAGCATTTAATTCAGTTGAACATATAATGCGTGATGTAAATGGTGGATGATTAATAAGATATATCCACGCTAATGGAGCATCATTTTTCTTTATATGTATGTATTTACATATAGGAAAAGCATTATATTATGGAAGTTATAAATCACCTAGAGTATTAGTATGATCAATAGGAGTTATAATTTTCATATTAACAATGGCTACAGCCTTTATGGGTTACTGTCTTGTATACGGGCAGATGAGTCACTGAGGTGCAACTGTTATCACTAATTTATTATCAGCAATACCATTTATAGGATCAGATTTAGTTCCGTTTAAACCAAATTTACCATTATTTATATTTATATACTTTTTAGGTATAATATTTCCAATTTTAATAGAATATATGCCCGGCTTCGCCGGGTTAAAATTATATTTTTATCTTAAACAATATGCCCGCCCAAAAGCGGGGATATCCTCCGCTTCGCGAGGGGAATTAATTTTAGAAAATAAAAATATAACTCTTAGTCAAATTAAAACAAATTCACTAACAGTAAATAGCGAATATAAAAATGAGAAAAATAAAAATATACCAGATTATATTAAAACCATCTCAAGTGAGGTTATAAATCCTATATTATTATATAAATTTATAGGTTTTATTGATGGTGATGGTTATATAAGAGTTACAAAAAAATCTAAATCAAATAATAAAAATGAAACTATAGATTATATATATATATCTTTAGTAATTAATCTACATGAAAATGAAATTGATTTATTAAATTCATTTAATAAAAATTTAAATTTAGGTAAAGTTTATAATATAACACCTAAAAAAGGATCTAAATTAGTTAGATTAGAAATTAATAAATCAGATATAAAAAATAAATTAATACCTTTATTAGATTTTTATAATATACAATTTTTAACTGAAACTAGACAAAAACAATATTTATTAGCTAAATATATATTATATAAAAATATAACTAATTATAATGATATAAATTTATATAAAAATGATATTGATGATTATATAAATAAAAATATAATTAAGTATAATTTTAATGAATTATTTTATTTTAAATATTGATTAGTAGGTTTTACAATGGCAGAAGGTTCTTTTATTAAAAAAAAAAATAATGAATTTTGCTATCAATTAAAACAAAAATATAATTTTGAATTATTTAAAGATATAAAAAAAGTATTTTTTATAAATAAAGGTATTTCTATAAATAAAGATAAATATATACAATTAACTATATCTTCTAAAAAAGATATTCAAACTGTTATTAATTTCTTTAATCAAGATGATTATTCTTTATTAGGTTATAAATTAATACAATATAATAAATGATTATTAGATTTAAAATATAGTTTAAGATATAAAGATTTAAATATAAAAAATATAAAAATATAAACTTAAAAAGTGGTATATATATATAAATAGAATCAAAAAAAACTCATATAAGCGGCCATATATTGTAAAATATATAGGAAAAATAAGGTGAATTACATGGAAGTCCAATTGTATAATTGGATAATATGTAGCGAAGTATATTATATATAAATATAATTTTTAGTTATAATCTGGAAATTTTCCTTACAAAATAGGGGAATTTTTAATTACCCCGAAATAGGGGATAATTATAATGCCCGGCCAATGGCCGGGTATCCCCCGCGAAGCGGGGAATTATATAAGTAATATAAACGTTCAACGACTAGAAAATGAGTATATATAACAATAATTTCTCCACGAGCGCCTTACATCTTTTTTTTAAGATGATGATATAGTCTAACCTTATAAGTAATTATAAGTAAATATACATTAAAAATATATAAAATGGTAAAAAAAAAGCATTAGTGTTATATGGGGTGGTTTCTCCGTTTCTAATCCTACAATACAAAGATTCTTTGCATTACATTTCCTTTTACCATTTATTTTAGCTGCATTGGTAGTAATGCATTTAATAGCATTACATATACATGGTTCATCTAACCCAGTAGGAATTACAGGTAATTTAGATAGAATACCTATGCATAGTTACTTTATTTTTAAAGATTTAATAACTGTATTTGTATTTTTATTAATATTTAGTTTATTTGTATTCTTTTCACCAAATACACTTGGTCATTCAGATAACTATATACCTGGAAATCCTATGGTGACACCTGCTTCTATAGTTCCCGAATGATACTTACTACCTTTTTATGCAATATTAAGATCAATACCTGATAAATTAGGAGGAGTTATAGCAATGTTTGCAGCAATATTAATATTATTAATATTACCAATAACAGATAGATCAGTTATAAGAGGTAATACATTTAAAGTATTATCTAAATTCTCTTTTTATTTATTTGTATTTAACTTTTTATTATTAGGTAACTTAGGACAATTACATGTAGAAGTTCCATTTATTGTATTAGGACAATTTGCAACTGTTTATTATTTCAGTTACTTTATTATTTTAGTACCTGTTATATCTACTATAGAAAATATTTTATTCTATATAGGTAATAAATAAACTTGTAATATATTTAATCTCGTTAATAACGAGAATAAAATTATTCCTTTTTATTAACCCTTATAGGGTTATATTTACATATATTCATATAATTTACATATTCCGGCAAAGCCGAGCATATATAATCTGAAGTAATTAATTAAATAAAGATAATTGCCCCCGGCGATATCTTTCCTGGAGGGGAAAATAATTATAGGACCTTATATTCTTATAATTATTATTATTAATAAGAATTAATGTAATATAAATTACTAAAATATAAAAAAAATGATAGCAATATTATCAACTTTATTAACATTTTATGTTAGTCAAAATAATATCATTACATTATTAATAGCTATAGAAATATTATTATTAACAGTAACAGTTAAAATAATATATATAGGTAGTATATTTGATGATATACAAGCAACTATATTTGCTTTATTTATAATAATCTTAGCAGGAGCAGAATCTGCAATAGGATTAAGTTTATTAGTATCATACTATAGATTGAGAGGTAAAGTAACTAATATTTTATAATGTTTAATTACTTAACTTATATATTTGAAGAAACAATACATATAAATTTAGGTTCTTGAATTTCATTAGGTAATATTAATATTAATTATGGAATTTTATTAGATCCTTTATCTATGGTAGTTATGGTACCTGTCGGTTTAGTTACTATGGCAGTTTTATTTTATGCTATAGATTATATGAGATATGATCCTAATCGTAATCGTTTTTATGTTATATTAAGTATTTTCGCAATCTTTATGACTGTATTAGTTATAAGTGATAACTATGTTATGATGTTTATTGGTTGAGAATTTGTAGGAGTTATATCTTACTTATTAATTTCTTTCTGAAATACACGTTTAGCTGCTATGAAATCAGCTTTATCTGCTATTTTATTAAATAGAATGGGTGATGCTTTATTCGTTATTTTTATCGGTTCTGTTTTATCTTTATTCCATGCAGTAGATTTTAATACTATTGAATTATTAACACCTCATACAAATACTACTATTTTAAATCTTTTAGCAATTATGTTATTAGTAGCAGCAACTGCTAAATCAGCACAATTAGGTTTACATAGTTGATTGCTTTTAGCCATGGAGGGGCCTACTCCTGTAAGTTCTTTATTACATGCAGCTACTATGGTTTGTAGTGGAGTTTTTGTACTAGTAAGATCATCTTATATATTAGAATATACACCTTCTGTATTATTATTTATTTTATGATTAGGAGGTTTAACTACATTAATAAGTGGTTTAATAGCAGTAGTATCTAATGATATAAAAAGAGTTATAGCATTATCTACAATGTCACAATTAGGTATAATGATGTTAGCTATAGGTTCAAGTGCGTATGATTTAGCTATATATCATTTATATTGTCATGCTTTCTTTAAGGCATTATTATTTATGTCAGCAGGTTCAATTATACATAGTTTTATGTCAGAAACTCAAGATATGCGTAAATATGGAGGTTTAATAGAATATTTACCTTATAGTTACGTATGTATGGTTATAGCTTCTTTATCTTTAATGGCTATACCAGGTTTAACAGGTTATTATTCTAAGGATATTGTTATAGAATCATTATATGGTACTTATACATTAAGTGGATATATAATGTACTTCTTAGCTACAGCATCTGCAACTTTAACTGCTATTTATTCTTTAAGAGTTCTTTATTTAACTTTTTATAATAATCCTAGATCTAATAAATATACATATGGATTTATACATGAAAGTAATTGAATGATAATTCCTATGACTGTATTAGCTATCTATAGTATATTCTTAGGTTATTATAGAGATAATGTTATCTTCCATTTAAATATAGGTTTACCACATACTAATACATTTATAGAGACTGAATTTACTATTCCTACTATTTTCAAATATTTACCTATGATTTTAGGTTTATCTTTATCTTTATCTTTAGTTTATATTTATGAATTTATGTATAAAATTAATAAATCATTTATTTATAATTACTTTAACCAACGTATTTATTATGATCAATTATTAAATAATTTAATAATTAGACCTGTATTAACTTTTGGTGGTTATTTAAATGAATTAACTGATAATGGTTTACTTAAAGTTTTAGGTAGTACCGGTATTGGTAGATTAATACTTAATATACCTTTCTCTCTTTCTGGTAGTATTATAATTATTAATATATTTATTATTATTATTAATTTAATATAAAATATACTTTATTTTATAAAAATGCCCGGCGGAGCCGGGATTAATCCTTATAATAATACATATCTTATTATTTAAGGGTAATTATTACTTTACCTTTATTTTACTTTTTTTTAATACCTGGTTTAACTTACCATATGTCAGGTATTTAGATATATTCATATATACTTTTTTAGAGTTAAATTCTTTATTTATATGCCCAGCGGGAATTATGGGGATATATAGGATAACTCCTCATTTTTGTTAAACACAATATGCCCGCCTAAGGCGGGGATATCCCCGGAGGGAATATTTAGGTTCCCTAACATATCCCCTCGCAAAGCGAGGGAATATTTCCCCTGGAAGGGGATAATATCGTATTCTACAATATTTAGGTTCCCTAACATATCCCCTCGCAAAGTGAGGGAATATTATAGCCTTGAAATATACCGTATTGTTGAAAAGATATTATAGCCTTGAAATATACCGTATTATTATATATAAATATAAAAGATATTAGGGTATATAATTTAAGATATACCTTTTTTAAAGAGAAACTATAAGGGAGAATATATATTATTTAAGCTGAGGTTTATTATCTAATAATTTAGTATTTTGACTAAATTTATTTCGAAGAGATATAATTTCTCCTTACGGGGAAAATTTAGGGGTTTCCCTATAAATATATAGGTGATATATTGAAAAATGGTATATGTTATTAATATTATTTTAAGAATTTCGAATCAATATTCTCCTTTAGGAGGTATAAATCAAATAAGATTTATATAAATAGAAATGATAAAAAGATAAGAATCAATCATAATCATGAAAATGAGAGAAAATAAAACAAGTGGAATGAAACATCTGAGTAACTTGTTAAATAACCAACAGGGATTATATAAGTAACGGTGAGTGAAAGTATAAAAATCTTAAAGTATTGCCAAGAGGTAAGAAGAGAGTAGTTTCCAACTACTAAGAAATAAAATTTAATATTAGATTAAAGTACCGCAAGGGAAAGAAAGTAAATAGAATAATAAAGAGCAGTTATAGTATAACGTACCTTTTGTATAATGGGCCAGTGAGTTATATATTTTAGTGAAATATAAAAATTATATATAAATAGATATATAAATTAAAGTATATAGGCCCGAAAGCAAACGATCTACACATGTCCAAGTGTATATAATTATTCATTTCCTTTGGAGATGATACTTTTAATAAGTTTATATATGACTCAATAGGTAATTGTAGCAATAATTTCTAAAGAGGTGTGTGTAGCTGTGACAGACAAATCTGGTTTGCAGATAGCTGGTTTTCTGCGAAATATATTTTAGTATAGCCTTTATATTTATTTAAACTGGTACAGCACTTAAATACCTTTGGGGAATTAGAATATAATTTTATCAAAATATTTAAACCTCGGAATCAGTTAATAATAAATCTATATGATTTAGATATAAGGAGTCAGACTTATTGCGATAAGGTAGTAGGTCGAGAAGGAAACAACCTAGACTATTAAATGAATGTCCCAAATATTAATTAAGTGAACAAAATCTATCCTACTTTTATATTTTTTATATAAAAGTTAAGATCTTATTTTAATTTTAAGATCTTACATTAAATTATAGACAATTAGTAAGTGGGTTTGACAATAATCAACTTTTAATGAACATGTAACAATGCACTAATTTTATATATATATTTCTAATTTTAGATTTTATATTTATTAATAATAGAGAAAATATATCGGGTCTAAATTAATAACAGTATTATAGTTATAATAAATATCGATTTAATCGATTATATATTATAAGGTAGCAGAATATATAATAAAAAATTATAAAGAGATTGCTGGCTTGAGTAACGATAGATAATATAAGATTATCCCCTTATTCATAAGGTTTTACTATAAACGAACGGTCCCTAAGATTAATATAGAAATATATAATTAATGGGTGAAAGAACAAGAAAATAAAAATGAACCGTACTGTAGACCGACACAGGTATGATTAAAAGGGAATGGGATAACTACTTTGAATGAACTCGGCAAAATAAATCGTGCGACTGTTTACCAAAAACATAGCTTATTGCATACTAGTAATAGTAAGTATAATAAGTGATATCTGCCCGGTGTTTGTTCCATAAATATTATTATTTAATAGATAATTTTATAAAAAACAGATAAACGGCGGTCTTATTGTGAGGATCCGAAGGTAGCGAAATTCATTGACGTATAATTGACGTCCTGCATGAATGAATATACGATGCGATAACTGTATCCAAAGTAGACCCAGTGAAATAGCAATTGCGGTGAAGATGCCGTATATCCGTAGGTTGACAAAAAGACCCTATGCAGCTTTACTATATCTTTATTTTGATTTTCTCCTTTTTTAGGAGTACTTTTTTCATTTATTTCAGTAGATTAGGTTATATTTATATTTTAAATCAAATGAGATACCTATATAATTGAAAAAAGAATCTAATTAATTTTGTTAATTTACCGGCTAAGCCGGATATAACTTAAGTTTATACTTATTTAAGAAAGAGTAAAGAGGTTAGTTTCGATGGGGCGTCGACATCAGCGAAAGCATCTGATGTGTCTAATAACAAAGATCTTGTATTACAAGACTAAATGTTTAATTAAATTTTTTATTTAATAGTAAATTACGTACAATATTTCTATATGGTAAATAGAATAAGCCCAGATTTATCTGATTGGCTATATAATTATAAGTAAGGATAACAACATAATTGTGCGATGATAATAACACTAACAAGTGGAATTAGTACTTACGTAGAGTGTAGTGAACAGGCATAAACAAATGGTATGGATGTCGATAACGGATTAAAGTTACGCTAGGGATTAAATGTTAGTTCCTTTATATAGAAATATATATTATCTCCGCGATAGTGAGATAGCCCTCTATAGAGGGTATATAAATTGGGTGAATTACAAAGAACTCTTTATTTACATAAAGACAATTTGTAGCGAAGCATATATAAGTTTTTAATTAAATATATGAACGTTCAACGACTAGTAATTGAGTAAACTAACAATAATATTACCAAGAGTGCCCAATACCTTATTTATATAATTTATGATATATAAGTTATAGATAATAAAAAATTAAATATAAATAAAGGTAAAGACATAGTCTGAACTATATAGTGATATATAGAAGTTGTAATTAAAAAAGCAACGATAACAAAATTGAACAGGGTAATACCGCGTGAGAGTTGATATCGTCAGCGGTGTTTGCCACCTCGATTAATAATGATAGTCGAGTATAAATAGGTTTAATTGCAAGAAGTCTAAGGATTTATCTATGATCATTTGCAGCGAATTATTATTTATATGAATAATATGTTTATATTATAAGAATAATAAACGTTCAACGACTAGTAGGTGAGTACATATAACAATATCCTACCAAGAAATACCTATAAAATTTTTAATTTATATAGTCTGCAGCATCGTTGCAGGCAGATTTTATTATATATACCCGCTTCGCGGGTATTATTTATACTTCCTTTAGGAAGTTTCAGTGTATATACGGTTTATCCGTATTTTTTATTTATTTCGGAGGGTTAAAAAATTTTAAAAGTTATGTACAAAAATGGTATACATATATTGTCAAAAGAATGACAAACATGAAAGTTAAATCAGCCAGATTTAACACAAAAACAATTAAATATATTAATTGGTATGATTTTAAGTGATGCTTGTATTATAAAAGATAATAAATATCCTTATATTAAATTTGAGCAAGGATATAAACAATTAGAATTTATACAAATTTTATTTGATATATTTAAAACTCATACTTTTAGTGATAAAATTAGTATAAGAAATAAAAAAAATAATAAAGATATAATACATAGTTATTGATTTAAAACTTTTTCTCATCCAACATTTGAATTAATATATAATCTATTCTATATTTCTTCTTCAGGAGAAAAAACAAAAAAAAAATAATTAAACCAAATTTAATTATTGATTATGTAAATGAAGAATCATTAGCTTATTGAATAATGGGAGATGGAACTTTACATAAAAGAGATAAAATATATAGTTTACATACAGAAGGTTTTACCTTTGATGAATGTAAAATTTTATCAGATGAATTAAATTTAAAATTTAATTTAAATAGTTGTGTTAGAATATCTAGAAAAACTAATACAAAAATATTATATAAATTAGTCTTTACAGTTAATAATACTAAATTAATTAGTAAACTAATTAAACCATATATAATAAAATCTTTTGAATATAAAATTATATAAATTAAAAATTTTAAAGACATAGTCTGAACAATAATGAAAATTATTGAAGTTAACAATTAAAAACGTTAATGATAACAAAATTGGTCGTCTAGACTCGTCCTCCTGGTCGCAGCAACTAGGTAGGGTAGGACTGTTCGTCCTCTAAGGAGTTACTTGAGATGGGTTAATTACGACGTGAGTCAGTAATGATTTTATCATCTATGGATTTTTTTCTTATCTGTTGCCTTAAGTGTACGCAAGGATAATAAGGTACATTCCTATGGTTAATATTTTAATTAGCTAAGAATGTTGTGTTTACATATTGAATGCATATCAAATATTAAATCCTTCAGATAAGTTTATGCATTATAGACTATAATGTATTAGTTAATTTGTTTTAATAGCGAATAAACTAAATTGATATATAAATTTTTCATTTTTATGAAATTTTTATTAAAAACATATACCTTAAATATATACAATGGGATCATAGATTAATTGGTAAATCTTTCGCTTTGCATGTGAACAATATCGGTTCGATTCCGATTGATTCCATATTTTTTTTATTTGTATTTATAATAATTAATTTTTTTTTTTAATAAATGATTTGATTAGATGTTCCAACACCATGAGGTGTACGTTTACAAGATTCAGCATCACCTAACCAAGAAGGTATACATGAATTATATGATCATATAATGTTTTATTTAGCATTAATTTTAGGATTAGTTTCATACATATTATATGTAGTTATAGCTGATTTTAAAAATAATAAATTTGCTTATAAATATTTAAAACATGGTCAAACTTTAGAAATTATATGAACAATTTTCCCAGCTGTTATATTATTATTAATAGCTTTTCCTAGTTTCATATTATTATATTTATGTGATGAAGTTTTAACTCCTGCTATGACTATTAAAGTTGTAGGTTTACAATGATATTGAAAATATGAATATTCAGATTTTGTATCAGAAAAAGGAGAAACTATAGAATTTGAATCATATATTATACCTGAGGACATGTTAGAAGAAGGTCAATTAAGATTATTAGATACTGATACTTCAATTGTTTTACCTGTTGATACTCATGTTAGATTTATTGTTACTGCTAATGATGTTTTACATTCATTTGCTGTTCCTTCATTAGGTATTAAAATAGATGCTACTCCTGGTCGTTTAAACCAAGTTAGTGCTTTAATTCAAAGAACTGGTGTTTATTATGGTCAATGTAGTGAATTATGTGGAGTTAATCACTCTTTAATGCCTATAAAAATAGAATGTGTTCCTATTGGTGAATTCATAGAATGATTATCTGAAGCTGAATAAGTTAGTCTTATTCTTTACCTAAAAACTGAGCATTTATTTCTTTAAATAATTACTCGTTATATCAGCTATAATCCCCCTGGAGGTATAATAATGAAGATCCCCGGACCTTAGGCCGGGAATTATAATTTTTTATTTATATTTTTTTGTTAACTGTATTTAATTATACCTTTAAGGAGATATTCTGATATTTACTTATATATTCATATATATTTATCTCGGCGAAGCCGGGCATCAATTTTTAATAATATAATTATATCCTTTCTTTTACTTTAGGTGGATATAATTTTATTAAATATCTGCTTGCAGTTAGCTGCGGTATATAATATATATATTCACAATATATAAATAAGTTTATATAGCTTAAAGGTAAAGCAATGTACTGTTAATACATCGATTTTGGTTCGATTCCAAATATGAACGTAATATGTATATATTATATAATGATAATATATAATTTTGATGCAAAACATCGGGTAAATTATATATTTCATTAAATTTATATTAATTTAATTAATTTATGAACTTAATTAGTGGTTTATCAAGTTTATTAGCTATGGGATTATTATCACCAGTACAAAGTATATTATGATTAATAGTATTATTTGTTAGTACAGCTATATCTTTATATAATCAAAATTTTATGTTAATGGGAATTTTATATATATTAATATATGTAGGAGCTATTGCCATATTATTTTTATTTATATTATCTTTATTAAAAATAGATTATATTCCCCAAGGAAATGTATCTCCTTTAATAATAACTTTATTATGTGTTTGTTTTATACCTTTAGATTTAACTTATGAAAATTATGGTATAGTTATGAATTTTAATGAAACTTTTAATGAATTAATCGTAGTAGGTAATCAATTTTATACTGAATACGCTATATTATTAATTATTACTGGTTTAATTTTAATTTTATCTGTTGTAGGGGCTATAGCTATAACTAGATAAATGTTACAATTTTTAGAATTATTATTAATGTTTGTTTCTGTTTTATTAGCTGTAGCTTTTTTAACAGTTGCTGAACGTAAAACTTTAGGATATATGCAGCGTAGAGTGGGTCCAAATGCAGTTGGTCATAAACGTACAATTATTAAATAAAAATATTAAAAATTTATATATATATATAGTATTTTATATAATTTAATAATACCCGACCCAAGGTTCGGGGATCTTCATTAAATAAGATTTATTCATACTTATAAATTGAATCTTAATTCAATAAAAAATGATTTATCTTTAAATAAAAAAGCTATAAAAGATTTATATAATTATCCCATCTGAAGGATATATATATAATCTATATAATTTATAGGGGGTTTACCCCCTGAATAAATCCCTTCGGGAATTTATTTTATAATTTAATTTTTATATGAGTATATAAGTAATTTTTAATGTTTTAAATTTAATAAATAAAATAAATGTAAGAAATTTATTTAGGCCAATGTATATATTTATTCATTATATTTGAATATATATACGAAGTGAAAGTGAACCTTTTGCTAAAAACTATCAAATTGCGGGAACGTCTTAAAGCTATTTCAACTAAATAAATATAGTGAATATATTTATGGCACAGGTAATGACTCGTGGTATAGTAATATCGAAATAGATGCACGAAAGGAAATAGACAATCCGCAGCCAAGTACCTATTTATAAACTTTAATAAGGTTATTATTTAATCCCGGCAAAGCCGGGCATATATCCTTTAATTATAAGTTTATTAGGTATGCTGTTCATCGACTAAAAGGTAGTTGGTGTATTTTATATAATAAAATATGCTTAAGATATAGTCAGACCTTATTCGAAAGAATACAGAAATATATTTTTCGAAGAGATATATATTACTCGTTAGCTTATAATATCCCGGCGAAGCTGGGCATATATATATTAATATAATAATAAGCTTATATAATAAGAGTCTCATTTAAATGAGTCGTTAAATGGATAGTTTATTATTTAAATAAAATATAGAATTTAAGTAAACTATTTAGGGAGAAGTCTTCCAACTTTATCTAACCATATATAAAAACCTCTCCCACCATAGGTGGGCATATATGTATGATTTAAGGAAGAGATTTGTATTATGGTATTTTAATGGCAATAGCAGATGCAGCTAAATTATTATTAAAAGAAATAATAATACCTACACACGCAGATAAATTAATATTATTTATAAGTCCAATTATATCATTAATATCAGCATTATTATGTTGATCAGTGATACCATTTGGACCAGGAATAACTATTACAGATCATAATTATGGTTTAATATTAACATTAGCAATAAGTAGTGTTGGAGTATTTGGAACTTTATTAGCTGGATGATCAGCGAATAGTAAATATTCATTATTAGGTTCTATACGTTCAACTGCTCAATTAATTAGTTATGAATTAGTATTAACTACTATAGTATTATTATGTATTTTATTTGCAGGTAGTATGAATTTATCAAGATATGTTGAATTACAATCATCTATATGATTATTCATTCCTTTATTACCTTTATCTATAATTTGATTTATAGGTTGTGTAGCTGAATGTGCTAGACCTCCTTTTGATAATGTTGAAGCTGAATCTGAATTAGTTTCAGGTCATATGACAGAATATTCATCTTCTATTTTTGTTTTATTCTTTTTATCTGAATATGCTTCTATCTTATTCTTATCAACATTAACCGCTATTTTATTCTTTGGTGGTGGTACTGGTATTATTTTAGGTTTAAAAGCTAATGTATTTGCATTTACTTATATTTGAGTTAGAGCTACTCTTCCTAGAGTTAGATATGATAAATTAATTAATATGTGTTGAATTATATTCTTACCTTTATTATTTGGTTTTGCTATTTTCTTACCTTCTTTAATTTATATTTTAGATGCTCAAATACATTTAGGTGCTAATTATATTTTTTAATCTCGGTGAAGCCGGGCATATAATATAATCCCTTTTATAATAACCCTTATTTCCCGGCAAAGCCGGGCGTTTATTTCTTATATAGTTATATTTTAACTATTTAAAATTTAAATATATATATTCATATAAATCTTTTTTTTTTACCTAAAATTACTGATATATTAGATTAGGTGATTAATGTCTTATAGTTCAATGGTTAGAACATTACTCTTCTAAAGTAATTATTTGGGTTCGATTCCCAATGAGATAATAAAAAAAATAATCTTCCCCCCCCCCTGGCTATTTATTCTACAATGGATTATAAATAAAAAGTTTAGATAATCCCTCCCCCGCAGCTTAGCTGCGGGGGGAACTTATAAGTGGGATATATTGCTAAAGACTAGTATTAAGTTTAATAAAATTCCCTCCAAAATTATATATTTGGGTGGGGTTATTATTATAAACTATATCTCCGCCGGCAACGAGTTGCCGGCTATTTAAATAAGATTTATGATAAATATATATAGGTAAGTTAAGTTTAATAAATTATTTTGGTATATTTTTTGTTTTTATAATTTCATAAAAAATTATTAATTTTTATATGAAACAAATGACGTACATAACACGTTGATTATATAGTACATCTCATAAAGATATAGCTATATTATATTTAGGATATGGTTTAATTTCATCAATGGTTGCAACTGCAATGTCTGTAATAATAAGAATGGAATTATCAGGACCTAATGCACAATTTTTAAATGGAAATAATCAAGTATTTAATGTAATGGTTACAGGGCATGCTATAGCTATGATATTTTTATTTGTAATGCCAGTTCTAATAGGAGCGTTCGGTAATTTTTTTTTACCCATACTAATAGGTGCTGTAGACATGGCTTTTGCAAGATTAAATAATATTAGTTTTTGATGCTTACCACCTGCATTAGTTTGTATCATAGCTTCAGTTTTAATAGAGCAAGGTGCGGGAACTGGATAGTAAAATATGTACTAAATTTATAAATTTTATGATTATTTATATGGTTTAATAACATATAATTTATAGGTAAAATTATTCCTCATAAAGAGATAAATCTATAGCCGGCAACAAATTGCCGGCGGAAATATAAATTGCCTTTAGGTGATATATAGAGAGTTAACTCTCTATAGATTTATTTCCTAGATAAATCTTTTATTTTTAAAACTATACATTAGAGGAATTAGTATATAATTTTAGTCCCCTTATATAGAAATATATATTGAACCATTTTATATGGGATAATTTATTTCTATAAAAGATAAATTTCTAAAAAGATTTTTATTAAAAGAATAATGGCCCGCTCTGCGGGCTATTATTTTTTTCAGTGAAATAATTTATTAATTGGGTGAATTGCATAGATATCTTATAAATAAAAGAAAATATGCAGCGAAGCATATATGCCCATCTATGGTGGGGTAAGTTTTAATTAGATATATGAACGTTCAACGACTAGTGATTGAGTAAACTAACAATAATATTACCACGAGCGCCCAACACCTAAGTAATTATATTTTAATGATAGTATTTTTAATAGGTGATGACATAGTCTAAACTATATAGTGATATATAGATATTATTATTTAAATAATAATAATAAAATTAAAGTAGGAATTAAATATCCCTTTTAAAAAGAAAAATCGCCGGTAACAAGTTGTCGGCAAAGATATAAGTTATATTAAATATATAAATTAAAGTTATAATAAATATAATAGTTTTTTTTACAACTTAAATTAAATAAATTGGAACAGTTTATCCACCATTATCATCAATCAATGCTCACTCTGGACCATCTGTTGATTTAGCTATATTTGCATTACATTTAACTAGTATATCTAGTTTATTAGGAGCTATAAACTTTATAGTTACATTTTTAAATATGCGTACAATAGGTTTACACATGATAAATGCACCATTATTTGTATGAGCTATATTCTTTACAGCTATATTATTGTTATTATCTTTACCTGTATTAACAGCTGGAGTTACATTATTATTAATGGATAGAAACTTTAATACAGGTTTCTACGAAGTAGCTGCAGGAGGAGATCCAGTATTATATCAGCATTTATTCTATAAATATAAATATATACTTATTTATTTCTTTTTTATTTTTTCATTATTATATTTATTATGTAATAAACTATTAAATGATCCCCAGGAGGAGATCATAGCTCGTAATGAGAGCAACTATTATTCTTTATCTAATGTAAATAATAAGTTATGATCTAATAAAAATTTTAATAATTCTGAATTTAAAAACAAAGAATTTGATTTTACTTTATTTTATAAAGAATTTAAATTAAGATTTCCTAATGAATCAGTTCCTTCAAAAAATTATTTAACTTGATTTATTGGTTTTTTTGAGGGTGATGGTTCTTTTATTAGTGCTAAAAGAGGAGATCTTTCTATTGTTATTAGTCAATCTTATAATGATATAGATATCTTAAATGATATAAAAAAAACATTAAATATAGGATCAGTAATTATACAATCAAATAAAAATCAAGTATATAGATGAGTAGTACAAAACAAAAAAGATATTTATTTAATGATTTTATTATTTAATGGTAATTTAGTTTTACCTATTAGAGCCTCTAAATTTAATATATTTTTATCTAATTTTAATTATAAATTAATTAAATTTATGGAACCTATTATACGTTTTGATGAAAGATTAATATTACCTACTTTATCTGATGCTTGATTATCAGGTTTTACAGATGCTGAAGGTTGTTTTACTATATCGATATTAAATAATAGTAATGCTTATCGTGCTCGTTATATTTTAACTCAAAAAAATTTAATTAATAAAAATATTTTAGAATATATTTTATTTTTATTTAATAATAAATATATATCTATTAATAAACCTTTAGGTAGTATTGTTCCTCATACCAAAGAAAATGTATGGGAATTAAGAATTAATGGATATAAAAATGTATCTAAAATATTATTTTATTTTGATGAATATGAATTAAAATCTAAAAAATTAAATAGTTATAATAAGTTTAAAGAACTTTTGATTATGATAAGAGAAAATAAACATTTAAATACAAATGAACGTAATAAAATGAAAATTTTAGCTAAAGAAATAAATAAAAAAAAAGCCAATTTGGAATAAAGGAAAAGGTTTAACTTAAGTTATTAGAGATTATTAAGCAAATGTTGATTTTATTATTAAAGACTTAATATATCGAATATATTTCTAAAAGAGATATATAGATAAATATATTTTTCTATATATTTCCCCTTAATTTAAAGGGTTATATATCTACCTTTTGTTAGATATATATTATATATATACCTTATTTCTAGTTATTATAACATATTTATTTTTATATTAAACTATTAACAGGAATAAAAATAAAATATAGAAAAAGAAATGATTAATTTTTTTTTAGATAAAAGTTATAATAGCAACATTAGTGGTACGGTCAAAATATCCTAAATACTAGACCGTCAATTAGTTAATTAATTGCTACAGACTGCTTCACTAATGGGTGAGAATTAATATAAATAAATATACCCCGGAGGGGGATATTATATCTCGGAGGGATAAATATTGTAATATACGATATTATTAGGGGTACCCTATATATTTACCAAAAAATAAATTTTTGAAAGGAAATATACCTAATAAATTCCCACAGGGGATTTATCCCCCTCTGGGGTATAAATTATATTAAAATTTGCTTAATGTACAGTCGGAATCTCAAGTTTTTAATAAAATTTGGTTGTAAGTATATTACAAGGTTATAATATAATAGGTGAAAAAATATATTATAATTAAGATTTGGATTCTTCGGACACCCTGAAGTTTATATAATAATTATTCCGGGATTTGGTATCATATCACATATCGTATCAACATACAGTAAAAAACCTATCTTTGGAGAAATTGGTATGTTATATGCCATGGGATCTATTGGATTATTAGGTTTTTTAGTTTGAAGTCAATTAATGGCTTTCCTTAAGCGTGAGTTTAAGGTAATAAACACCACTATAGGCTGGAAAGGATGATATTTATTTAATACTTTTTCCTTTATAAAGGGTAAAATATATACTTTAAAAAGACTTATATTTTATAGTTCAAATTTAAATAAAAATGCCCAATCAGCAGGAAACATAATATCAATGATTAAAACAGAAGATATATTTATTGTTAATAATAATAAAAAAGGATCCTCAGAGACTATACGTGGTGATACTTATGATATATTTTTTTCTTTTTATAAAAAAATACATATGATAAATAATATAAATATAAATAAAGAATGATTAGATTGATTTGTTGGTTTTACAGAAGGTGATGGTGCTATATTAGCATTTAAAGATAAATGTAGATTTGTTATAACACAAAAAGATACTTCTATTTTAGAACATATACAAAAAACATTAAATTTTGGATATATAAAATATTATTATGATAATAATAATAAAATTAAATATGGTCGTTATATTGTTTATGATAATAAAAATATATTTTTATTATACTTAATTTTTAATGGTAATTTATATTTAAATAATAGATTAAATCAATTAATTAAATGATATAATGTTTTAAAGAAAAGTATTATCTTAAGTGATAATTCTATACCTTTAATTATTAAAAATAAAAATAAAGTATCTTTAAATAATGCCTGATTATCTGGTTTTACAGATGCTGAAGGTTGTTTTTCTATAAAAATTTATAAAAATCGTGGTATTACTTATATAAAATCTACTTTTATTTTAGATCAAAAAAATGAAGAAGATTTATTAAATGAAATAAGTCAATTATTTTATAATAAAAATTTATCTAAATTAAGAAATACAACTGATAATGTATATAGAATAGAAATATCTTGTAATCATATAGAAAGAAATAAAATACTATTAAATTATTTTAATTTATATGGTTTAAAAACAACTAAAAATAAATCTTATAACATATTTAAAAATATATTAGATATTGTTATTAATAATCAACCTTTAAGTTCCGATAAAATTGATTTAATTAGATCTTTAAGAAAAAATATGAATAAATTTACTATTGAAAATAAATCAATAGGACATTCATCTAAATCATAAGTATAAGAGATAGTCCAAAAGTATATATATCCTATTTTATGGAGGCATAAATAAAAATTTATACTCATAAAAAAAAATACTTAGCACCATATGTATGTTGTAGGATTAGATATAGATACTAGAGCTTACTTTACGTCTGCAACGATGGTAATTGCCGTACCTACTGGTATTAAAATATTTAGTTGAATAGCAACGATCTACGGAGGAGAAGTAAGATTAGCGGTACCTATGTTATTCGCTTTAGGTTTCTTATTCTTATTTACTGTAGGAGGGTTAAATCCTGTTAGCTCTCATTAAAGACCACTATATGCTGGAAACTTCTTATAATAATACTACTATATAAGTAAAAATGTATTATTTTGAACAATCAGCAGGAAACCAACAGATTTATTATTTTCGCTTATGGTGAGTTTATATCTTAGTAGGATCCTCAGAGACTATACGTGGTCCTCATAATTAAATTTAAATCTATAAGGTTAATAAAAATTCCCTCTGGGGATATTCCCCGCTCTTGGGCGGGCATATTATTATGAGAAGATATAGTCCAATTTATAATTTAAACCCCTATACTGTTTTACAGTAATAATTATTCTTAAAAAAAGAGATAAATTACCCCCTTTAGGGGGAATGATAAATCCCCTGGGAACATTTATTCCCGTAGGGGATTTATATTTTAATATTATATAGGGGAATATCAGTTCTATTATGTTATGATTATAATTATAATAAAACTAATATAATTTTGTAACAGGAGTTATGTTATCTAATGCATCTATAGATGTGGCGTTCCATGACACCTACTACGTTGTTGGTCATTTCCATTATGTATTATCAATGGGAGCTTTATTTAGTTTAGTAGGAGGTTACTACTATTGAGGACCATCTATGTTTGGTTTACAATATAATAAAGTTTGAGCTGAAATACACTTCTGATTATTATTTATATCAGTAAATATTATATTCTTACCAATGCACTTTTTAGGATTAAATGGAATGCCACGTAGAATACCATTATATCCTGATGCTTTTGTTGGTTGAAATTATATAAGTAGTATAGGTTCTGCCATATCAATTATTTCAGTTATAGTTGGTTTAAAAAGTGTTCAAATCCAATTAGAGAATGGTGAAAACGAGGATTTAGAAATCCAAGTAACTCCAGACTTTATTGAGTCTAATTTAACTAGAAATACTAGAGATTCAGATTTAGAGTTAATATTAACAAGACCTGCAGAGTATCACACATTTAGTGAATTACCTGTATTAATTGCTCCAGTTAAATAATTTTATAAAA
>NKZJ01000141.1:0-32467 GCA_002370135.1 Metschnikowia kipukae
GGCTCAGGTAATGGCTCCAACGGATCAGGTTCAGGTAATGGCTCCAACGGATCAGGCTCAGGCAGTGACACTAACGGATCAGGATCAAGTAATGGCTCCAACGGATCAGGATCAAGCAATGGATCTGGCTCAGGTAACGCATCTGATGGGTCCGGTAATGGCTCCAACGGAACTGGCACTGGCTCCAACTCTGGCTCCAACTCCGGTTCAAACTCTGGTTCAAACTCTGGATCTAACTCTGGATCTAACTCTGGTTCAAACTCTGGATCTAACTCTGGTTCAAACTCCGGATCTAACTCTGGTTCCAACTCCGGATCTAACTCTGGTTCAAACTCCGGATCTAACTCTGGTTCCAACTCCGGATCTAACTCTGGTTCAAACTCCGGATCTAACTCTGGTTCCAACTCCGGATCTAACTCTGGTTCAAACTCCGGATCTAACTCTGGTTCCAACTCCGGATCTAACTCTGGTTCAAACTCCGGATCTAACTCTGGTTCCAACTCCGGATCTAACTCTGGTTCAAACTCCGGATCTAACTCTGGTTCCAACTCCGGATCTAACTCTGGTTCAAACTCCGGATCTAACTCTGGTTCCAACTCCGGATCTAACTCTGGTTCAAACTCCGGATCTAACTCTGGTTCCAACTCCGGATCTAACTCTGGTTCAAACTCCGGATCTAACTCTGGTTCCAACTCCGGATCTAACTCTGGTTCAAACTCCGGATCTAACTCTGGTTCCAACTCCGGATCTAACTCTGGTTCAAACTCCGGATCTAACTCTGGATCCAACTCCGGATCTAACTCTGGTTCAAACTCCGGATCTAACTCTGGTTCCAACTCCGGATCTAACTCTGGTTCAAACTCCGGATCTAACTCTGGATCTGACTCTGGTTCCAGCTCCGGTTCAAACTCCGGATCAACATCTGGAAACGGAAACGCCGGTAACGCCAACAGTTCAAGCGGAGGTAATTCCGGAAGTGGCAGTGGAACTTCCAATAATTCCAACACTTCTTCCTCAAGCGAGTCCAATGATGCTGCCACCAGTGCTAGCTCATCCTCTCTGTCAAGCCCCACAATCTATGAAGGAGCTTCTCACAAAACCTCTGTGGTGATGCTTATGACAATTATACCCTTCATGACTATGTTCTTGTAAACATCATGAAATAAGTCGTCAATAAAAGATTTTTAGAACAAATAATAGATTTAGATTTGTACTTTTAACATTGTAACAAACTTTTATTAGTAAAAGGGGTAGTTTATTTCAATGGTGGTTGTTGTAAAAAGATGATTTGATTTAGAACAAGCAGTGTATCTTAGTTGGAATTCTTGTGAACATCATGATTCTTTTGTAATGTAGTACAAACAAATAATGATTTTTACTTGATTTTCTAAACCTAGATGAATTTTGTAAAAAGAAGAGTCTATATAAGAATATATACTTTTGTTTTGTGATTGTGCTGCAAAAGTCACCCTCAGAAGGCGCGTCCTGCATATAACGATATGGTTTTGTACCGTAAGGTCAAGTCTATATAAACTAAAAGTAGGTACACAAGTCTTTCACCTTCACATTTATTTTTGTATACTTTCAAGTTTTTAAAAGTTTTCATATAAAAATGCCATATTGGTGCACTCAAGAATTTACACGAATTTAATGTATGAATATATCTAGTGGACTGAATAGAAAATCACTTGGTGAATGCTTATGGAATTGAAACTCTATCATTTAAAGGATTATACACTCTTCTGATACAAATATATGACGGGACCTCAAAATTGTTACAAAAATTTGAATTGCACTTATGTCAATTGCCAAGTCCAAATCACAAATTGCAAAATGGTGTTAGTCCATTGAGCAAAGCTAAATTTAAAAGGTTCTTGGATCATGGTTTGCTCGGAATTGAGTAAGATTCAAACCCCTGGTTTATCATACCAGTTTCCGGATGTGAGTTGGTTTGTGAGTTGGTTTTGTCAGTTTTATATCTAAATGCCCCTGTTGAACTCCACGTCCTTGATTTCTTCTCCATTCTTATCCTTCAAACCTTGAAACCGTTCCTCCAAAGAATTCACATTTATACTTCTTCTTTGCGGAAATACGGCCAAGGCAAAAGGCAATGCCACCAAAGAAGTGCCGAAAATCAAGCCAATATTAACAAGTGTCTCTGCAAGCTTCAGCTTGCCTTTGAGAAGACGAGATTTTTGAAGGCGAACAAGGAGAAGTGGAGGAATAACCATAATTGGGGTGGCATTAATCACTCTGCTAGCAGCCGTCTCTCCAACTGCATGCCAAGCAGCAGTTTGGGAGGAACCCAAGTCAGTACCATCCTTATCAAACACGGAAATTCCCTTTTTCAACTCTTCACTACGCATCAAGAACACATTGGCAATTCCGGCAGAAACAACAGCAGCAAACGGCACCAAGCGTCCTAAAACCATCTTGGTGCTAGGCAGAACATTTTTGAGTTTTGGAACCAATGCGTTGAGCCCTAGCGCCACAGAACACGATGCAGTCACTGCCATTGTGTAGTTTGTGGCGATTTGGGTTGTGGTCAAAGGGTGTGATTTATTGGCATTGGAGATATTGATGGCCACGTTTAACGACTGATTGGCCACCTGCCAGAAAAGCGTGCCTGCCGTTCCTAAGCCAGGAGTAAGCATTCCTGCGGTGACGACCAAATTGGAGAGAACACACGAACTCATTCTAAATGGAAGAAGTACAGTTTCACCCGTGTCAGGATGAAGCGTTGAATCCAAGATTTTCTTCAGCCGCCAAGTTTCGGCGGTCATTTTGGCGGTGACGCCGTTGCGGTAATCCCAGATTGCATTCTTTGCACGTTCAACATCTGAAGATGTATTGAGTAACATGGAAGGGTCCGAAATGTCTGCACAGTGGCGTACACGGCCGAGATACGTGGAAAGATCGTATCTGGATGCAGGAAGTGGCACGGGGCCAGGAATAGACGATGCCATATTTGCAGCTGCAGTTGCAGTTGTATACCTGTAGTTGGTTAGTTGTAGTCGCAACTCGTCACACCCGTGCACCAGCTCACAGCATTGCACGTGATTGCCATGAAAGAAGGGCGAGATCAGGGACCACCAGTTACCGGAGATTCAAGCACTGCTTCTCCGAGGAAACGTGGCTCCTAATGTTATCATGATATAAGAAGTGTGACTATTGTTTTCATGATTAAGGAGTGGACTATATGCAAGACTATATACAGGACAGACAAACGAAAGCACACGGCGCCCGTCTGCTCGACCAGTTGTCAAACGGTATACCAGTCAAGGCGCTTTGCATTGTCCGGCCGCTTTGACTGCTTTGACTGCTTTGACTGCTTTGACTGCTTTGACTGCTTTGACTGCTTTGACTGCTTTGGGGTTTTTGAACATACTGTTCTGCATACAACGCATCGCAGTATCCGAAACACCTTCAACACTTGACACTCTATTCACCTCAACACCAGCGCCTGTTGATGGTCATTGCTATAGGTGTAGATATTGTGCAAATCCTGCGCATCCAGGCGCTTTTGAATAAGAACGGCCCCCGTTTTCTTCGCCGTGTACTACATCAATCTGAGTTTGTCAATTATCACTCACTACAGCATTCTGAACAAGGTCGTTATATAGCAGGAGTATGGGCAGCTAAAGAGGCTGTGTATAAAACATTGGACGCCGAGGATCAACGGAATTTTGCGTTTCGAAATTGGTTTAGATATAAAATTGGCAATCGGCCTGCCATTGCGCCTATAGAAGTGCTGAAAGTTCCTAACTGTGAGTTTTTACTCTCTATTTCCCACGATAACGATATGCTTGTTGCAACTGTATTGAGACAGAAAATCACCTGAAAAGAAGAAAAGCTATGAAAATTTGAGATTGTCGAATATTCACAATACTCTGTTTTTCATGATACGCTGTTTATAAGAAACTAACCATATTAGCAAAATATAATGGTGAATTTTGATCATACTGTTAGCTTAATGAAAATGCAGCAGTTGTGCTGATATACAAATGATAGGTGTTTTGAAATTACATTGCATTTTTGAAATTACATTGCATTTTTGAAATTACATTGCATTTTTGAAATTACATTGCATTTTTGAAATTACATTGCATTAATTTGAAATTAGTGGAGATATTATTGAAATAATACCTCGTGAACATACTTGCCCAATTAATATAGTGTCATGTATAGCTGATATAGCTACCCATCTTCATCCTATACAAATTTTTGATGCTATTTCACTATGATAAGTATCATAATTGGATATACTTATTACATTATGGACGATAGTACTTTTGTTCAATTAATCAAAGAGAATATATACATTTGATAGTTTGAGTAATTTCCATAAACGTATCATTTTAGTATTATTCTATGATATTGCCCTCCTTATTATATATTACCTTTCAATTTACTCAAAACTATACAACTTTTAATTCATTGGCAGAGATTGTATAGGACAGAAACTCAATGAAAGTCTATTGACTGCGTAACTTTAATCCGTTATCGACATCCATACCATTTATTTAGCCTGTTCACTACACTCTACGTAAGTACTAATTCCATGTCAGTGTTGTCACTTAAAACTAATGTTTCAATCTTCTCTATCTATGCCAACAAGTTGCCGGCTAATATAGATATAAATGATATCCCAAAAGTATACTCAGTAAAGAGAATAAATGAATTATAAAGAATCAATCATTTATACAAGGTTCCTAAAGTGGATTCCTGTTCTTCTATTGCAGCTAAATTTTATCCATCGAGTGATTCAAATGTAGAGAAATATAATCATGACAGAAACAGTTGTTTAAATTGTGACTTTTTTCCAGCTGATTATGAGTTATGTTTCAGTGATGGTACATATGATAATTAATTTTTATAAATGTGGCTATTAGTTTTTACTTTTTTATTGAGTTTTGTTAATTGTTGTAATCATGTACATCTACAAGTATTTCGAAAACCTTCAAGAATTCCTGACGGATCATGTGCTCCTTATACTGTTATAAAAGGGGATACATGTTGCTTTATTGCTGCTCATTATTCTTTGATTTAAGATGAATTGGCTAAATTCAATGAAAACAAGTCATCTTCTTGCAAAGGATGCGACAAATTGACTATTGGACAGGGTTTATGTTTGTCTGATGGAACACCACCTAAACCCAAATCCATATTGTCTGCGTATTTGTTGCTTTCGCTACTTGTTTCCGTCGTGGCTACTCATACCGTCTTATAAACGGTATGATTATCATTCTTACTCAACCGTTCAACGGTATTTACTCATTCATTCCTTCTCACCTCTTATGAACGATTTTTATTCATACCGCTCAACGTTTTTACTCATTCTTACACACACCTTCAACATTTTTACTCAACGGTCTTTATTATTAATTCTTATTCATACCGTTTTAACGGTATTTACTTATTCATACTCAACGGTTACTCCCACTCAACAGTGGCAGGAGGCTTGGAGGTAATATCGTAAGTAACACGAGCAACACCATCAACCTCATTCACAATCCTCGAAGCAACCCTCTTCAAAAACGAAGCCTCGAAAATATACCAGTCGGCAGTCATAAAGTCCACCGTCTCAATGGCTCTCAAAGCAATCACCTGCTCATAGGTTCTCTGGTCTCCCATAACACCCACGGATTTCACCGGCAACAACGCAGCAAAAGCCTGGGAAATCTCCTTGTACAAACCAGCAGCCTTGATCTCCTCGATGAAAATAGCATCCGCCTCTCTGGCAATCTTCACTTGCTCTTTGGTAACCTCACCAAGAACACGGATGGCCAAACCTGGACCGGGGAATGGGTGTCTCCAGACCAAGTCGTGAGGAACGCCCAACAACTCACCCAAATGACGAACCTCGTCCTTGAACAACTCACGCAAAGGCTCAATCAACTTCAATTTCATGTCCTCCAACAAGCCGCCAACATTGTGGTGGGTCTTGATGGTTTGCGAGGGGCCCTTGAAAGAAATGGACTCAATGACATCGGGATACAACGTTCCTTGCAACAAGTACTCGATCTCCTGGCCGGACTTGGGCTTGATCTTGGCGGCCTCGTCCTCGAAAACGTGGATAAACGTGTTTCCAATGATTTTCCGCTTCTTTTCGGGGTCCGTGACACCTTTCAACCGGCCCAAGAACAACTCCGAGGCATCCACCACGGTCAAGTTGATGCCCAAGCCCTCGGTTAAAGTCTTGTGCACCTGCTCGGTCTCGTTCTTTCTCATGACTCCATTGTCCACGTAAATGGCGTGGAAACGGTCTCCAATAGCCTCGTGCAAGATCTTGGCGCCCACGGTGGAGTCGACTCCTCCCGAAACAGCACCAATCACCTCGGCGGTGGGACCCACCAACTTCTTGATACGTGCGATTTCCGTGTCCACAAAGTTCTCCATGGACCAGTTGTTTTGAGCTTTACAAATGTCAATGGCAAAGTTTCTCAACAAAGCCTTACCGTTGGTGGAGTGGGTGACTTCGGGGTGGAACTGGATGCCGTAGATTGGCTCCTTTTCGTGGGAAATGGCACAGTATGGCGAGTTGTCGGAAGTAGCAATGGTTTTGAAGCCATTTGGCAAAGCGTGCAATTTGTCTCCATGTGACATCCAAACCTGGCTGTTGTCGACGCCGTTGAAAAGAGGACAAGACGAG
Source organism: Metschnikowia kipukae (assembly GCA_002370135.1). Taxonomy (NCBI): domain Eukaryota; kingdom Fungi; phylum Ascomycota; class Pichiomycetes; order Serinales; family Metschnikowiaceae; genus Metschnikowia; species Metschnikowia kipukae. The sequence continues at coordinate 6,653 of NKZJ01000141.1, forward strand.
TCCTCGACCTTCAACGTGGCTGGGCCGTATTCTCTCTTGTCACCACGCCCAACGCCTTTTCCGTTGATCCAGGCCAATTCCTGCATTCCGTAACAGATACCCAAGATTGGAACGTTCAATTTGAACACATCGTGGTCCACGTGGGGCGCGTCTTCGGCGTACACCGAGTAGGGGCCTCCGGACAAGATGACACCTTTAGGGGTCCAAGACAAGTCGGCAATTTTTTGTGTGCAAGGCAACATCTCGGCGTAGATGTTGAACTCTCTCAATCTTCTGGTGATCAAGTGAGAGTATTGAGAGCCAAAGTCCAAGACAAGAATGGTGTCAAAGACTTTGGACACTTCGATGGGGACATCGTCATATTCGGCCATTTTCGGTTTTGTGGAGTAGGAATGAAATGATATCCCAAGAGAAAAAAAAGGCGATGAGACCGCGGGAAAAGAGGTACTTATATAGGGCGCGATGCCAAGCCTGCATGCGGCTGCACTTACGACGTTCGCTGCATGATTTTGTTGGACTTTCGCCGAACCTGACTTCCGAGGTGTCACTGCATGACATTCAAAGATGATGTTTTACCATCTCACATAAAACTAAATTTATTTTGGAAAAGCGCTTTTCGAGGGTAAATTATTTCCGAGGGTGACGCGGCTGCTGATATGCGAATCGTGAATTGGCCTGACTCACCGCGCTGACTCCCGCGACATTTCGTATTAGTGAAGTTAAATTAATTTACAAAAGTAATTTTGGATATGATTTTAGGTATGTTTTGTGAACGTTAGTGAATGACGAATTGAGCGCTCTTTGACTAAGCCACGGCTTCTTAACGACATCTCCACGACATCTCCACGACATCTCCACGACATTAGCGTTCCACGACATTCGTCCCACGACATTCGTCCAAGACATTTGTTCTATTTAATCAGTAAGTCCAAGTCTCTCAATGTCGTTAATTTAATAAATGTCTAGTTGCGCTTTATGCATAATGTTGCTTTTATTTATCGGCCAATGCATTTGTTTCAGGTTCGGTTCCAAAACCAGCCGCGCCCCTCTTGTGTTGCAGCAAATGAAAGTATTTAAATAGCCGTGATTCCCAACTTTTGAAACTACAGCTTTTCTCTTTTTCTTGAATTTGCTAGTTTTGTCAGTCTAACTGCAATTGCTCATAACTTTGCTTTCGCTCATTAATTTCAGGTGTGAAACATTTTGCAGCCACTAATACCCCCTGGGTTCAGACTTTGTTGTCTATTTTCTGTGTAACTACCCCAGTCAAACGTTAAATTCTGTGAGCTTCTTAATTCTCTTGGTTTTCACATCTGTGAGCTATTTAATTCTTTTGATTTTCACTTCTTACCCTCTATTGACTGTTAAACTCCCTTGAAGACATTAAGAAGCTTTCATTAATTTTAAGGTGCTCTCATTATTTCACATTCCATCTCAATCAGGCCGTCTCGTGACAGCATTGAAGCTAGCAACATATGAGGCTGCTACCGCCTCCTAGAATCACCAGACGGAGACGTTGGAAGCGTATTAGACGGTTTGTGAAGTCTTGCTTGCGAAGAAAACCGCAACCTCAACAAATACTACACAAACGCAACTCCGTTTCATACATAAGGCACTCTCGCATTGGGTTTACGAAAAGGTCAACAATTAACCGCCTCAATCTACTAAGGCGGGCGATACTTGTATAGATTGCGAGAGGTGCTTAAAGAAGAGTCTTTACAACACACAGAAGACAGATTTCGGCCACATGATGAAAATGGAACATCGGAAAGAATCACAAAAGATCTCAAAACAAGGAGGATTCAAATTGAAAAAAGTTAGAAAAGAAAAAAGTTAGAAAAGAAAAAAGTTAAATTGTGTTTGCCTACTATTCTGTCTATTCTAGAGTTATGAGCTTGCCTCAGCGCTGGCGCGGATTTTTTTGCTCTATGCACACTTTTCAACTCATCTCATCTGTGGTGCATCACATTTACCATATCACAAACGTGCACTGAATCATGTCCGAAAGTCAGGTTAAAGTCCGTTTCTTCACGAAGGAAGAAGATGAATCACTCCATGCATCTGACGCACCCCTCTTTGTGCCCGTTCTGTTGAAAAGATATGGGTTGTCTGAGGTTGTCAACCATCTTTTGAAAAGAGAGGATCCTGTGCCGTTTGACTTTTTGATCGATGGTGTGTTATTACGCACGTCGTTGGACGAGTATTTGCTCAAAAAGGGCCTTTCTTCCGAAGCATTTGTTCAGATCGAATATGCTCGGGCCATTCTTCCTCCATCGTTCTTGGCCTCCTTCAATAATGAAGATTGGGTGTCCAGTATAGATACTATTAGCTCGACCACCAAAGCTGCAGCAGAGCTTCGAAACGATGCCTTTAAACCTCAAATATTGGCAGGCTCTTACGACGGCGTGGTGAGAACATTCAACATGTCAGGAGAAGTGCAAAAGCAGTACGTCGGCCACCTGGCACCTATTAGGGCTGTCAAGTGGGTTTATCCCCACAGAATTGTGTCTGGTGGTAATGACAGACAGCTTCGTTTGTGGAAAACATCTGCAACTACCGAGGAAAACACAGAGGAGCCGGAAAATGCAAAGACTTTAGCAATTCTCGATGCCCATAAAGCGCCTGTCGTGGACATTGACGTCTGTCAAAGTACTCACCGTATCTTGTCTGCCGGATATGATGGGGTGGTTGGGTTCTGGTCGACGAATCCAAAAGAAATGAGTGTTGTTGAGGCTTACGCCGTCGACGAGTCGGGTGCAGGTTCATCGACAGCCGTGAAGAAGAGAAGAAAAATGGCGCTTCGGGATTCTAACGTGCAGCACAGAGCCCCATTGGCCCTTCTTGAAAGTCATTCTCTGGCTGTCGAGGGAGTGATATTCGATTCCAATGACAGTTCCGTTGGGTACTCGGTATCGCAAGATCACACCATCAAAACCTGGGACTTGGTCACGTCTCGATGCGTTGACACGAGATCTACGGGCTACTCTTTGCTCTCTGTGTTGCAACTTCCTAGTGTCAACTTGATTGCTTCCGGATCTTCGGCTAGACACATCAATTTGCACGACCCCCGTGTGCTGGCTGGTGACACTGAAAAGCATTTAACTAAACTTGTTGGCCACACGAACTTTGTGGTGGATTTATCTGCTAGCCCAATCAACACCAACATGTTTGCATCTGCTTCCCATGATGGAACAGTCAAGGTCTGGGATGTCAGAGCCGACAAGGCCATGTATACTATCACTAGAAAATCCGGAACAGGCAAGGTTCTTGGATTGTCTTGGGACCGTGAAATCGGCATTGTCAGTGGTGGAGAAGACAAGAAGGTACAAATCGACAGCAACCCTTCAACATAGACTCGCATTGCCATAAAATGATATAGGTAACGATGATAATGCATACTTACGGTAGTAAACATATCAGAGGCACTAGCCCGTTTCAGAAGCACAGATCAGTAAACTCAATTTTCATCACAGAATATGTGGAGAATTCAACAAAACAAAATCTTACCCATTGTTTCTGATTGTCATGGGTTTTATCAAACCTATTGTCATGTTTTAACTCCTTAGTTTGATTCCAGTACATATCTTATTCACTCTTTACTATCCTGTGGTTTTTCTCGTTGGCACTGGTCCACATTGAAATTCCATAATAGCCTTGCCACATGCTTTGCTTGTCTGTTATGTATCCCGAAACCCCGTTTTCTGAATACCCTGTATCAGGTGTCTCAAGGGTGTTCGTATGGGACACATCGGACCATCCAAGTATTTTACGCAACTGAATAATCTCACTGGTGTTCAACTCAGCTTGTGCAGCACTGCCATACTTGAGAGGACCATAGTTTATCCAATATCCATTTTTGCCTGCTCCTTTTGGCTTGGTCAAGTAGTGAATCCGATCAAAGTAGTCCATGATGTTCTCCGCGGTGTCAATGAAGAAGACCGAGACCACAACCATGTTTTTGAATTGATCCCGATTGGGAATGCTGCAGTAACGAAAGTCTTCAATAGTGTGCGTAAGGTTTTGCGGCTTCTCGGCACCCACGGGTATAGATATCTTTCGAAACTGGGCCTTAGAGTCCAAGAAATTCAGATTGGTGTGAACATAGGGGTATAGTTCAACACTAGATGGAGACATGCTATCACCGACAGAAGTGGTTTCCAGATAAATAAACTCATTGCATGCATGCATGAGACCACTGAACTCTATAGCATGAACAGCGCTATATGGTCTATGCGTGGCGACTTCATGAGCAACACGGCCCAAACCAGAACCAGGAATTATGATGCAAGTATCTTTCGCTTCTTCCTCTGGAATCACTAGATCCAACTGGTCGAGAACATATTTCAAAAGGGGCGCTATTTCCGATGTCTTTTCCAGCGAAACAGGTATTGGCGGATCTTGCTTATTCTTGGACATGGGTGCAACATCTGACCAGTCTCGTATAAAATGACCAAGACTCTCAACAACACGATAATTGGAGGAAGAGTTGCTTTGACTTCTTTTGTCCATGGCACTCATGTCTTTGTATGTGATTTGGTATTTCGTTTTGATAGTGTCGGATATAAGATCAAAGACGGTCTGATTCCGGTCAATACCCTTATCAATACTCTTCAATTTGTCCAAATAGCCCACATCTGTACACAGTTTCTGTTGCCTCCAAGACATCAACTTGAAGAGCCGCTTTCGCCTCTCATTGATTTGTTTTGAGTTCTTGGAGTAATCCCGCAACGACAGCAAAGTGTGCAAGAGCTCAGTTTGAGACGGTCCCGAGAGAGAAGAAAAGGCGCTGTCACCGCTGCTGGCGGCTACTTCCTGAGAAAGATACCTCCGTTGCGCAATGACAGCCCGATGTAGTTTCTCGACAAGATTCAAACGAGTCACCATGATTGTGAATAAAGCAACACTTATTGTAAGAGGAGCCCGAGAATTGCCAGCCAACAAGTCAAGGATAAAAAAGACGAATATACACCCAACAGTAATTAGAACAGCAATTTCGGCATCGGTGAAACGCTGCTGAAGCATGGGGTGTAAACTGCTAGTGCGACGCAACCCGTATGGCGCGCGACCAACACAATAGAAAAGCCTTAGTTTCGACAGTCATTGAGGAGGAGCACATAAAAATGATAGTGGATGACTGCAAATGCCTATTTGATTGAATTTGTAGACATGTGTAATTAAATGATTTGTTCATTAGTTTAATTGGTATATTTTGTTCATTTGTTTAATTGATAGGGAAGTCAGGGATCAACTTTGACCTATCCATTAGCCACATAAGTAATGCGTTTTTCAGTAAGAAATTCAGAAGATTTTGATTCTCGAAGGTTTCAATTCAACTAGAGTGGCCATGTTGAGTTTCAAATGGATTGTCCGATTGAAAGGAAATTAATTGATTCCTTCACTTGTACAGATCAATGTGGACCAATCGTCACCCATGGCATGAAATTCTAATCTCATACCTAAAGACACCTCTTACACTTCGACTTTTGTCGAAATAGTGGAAATGCTCCTTTTTATATTGATCAGTGAATTATGAAAGTGAAACGCATTGGATGCAAATTTATGTACACAAATACAACAAGCGCATGCAAAACGCACTCCTCATGTGCGTTCCTCATTAAATCATTGTCGCGACAAGTTTGAAACATATTCATACAAGCGGGTGTTAGGAATATATAAAAGGCCGTCCCCCAACAAATTACTAGCATAAAAATTGACGACAATTTCGATCATAGAATAGACAGACAGTGATTTGAACATCGACATAAATTAATTATCATGGCGGAATTGTGTCAGATTCTTTACTCTGAAGAGTACTCCTCGTTAATGAAATCTTTGAGTCATTCTCTAGAGAACAAGATTTATTCTGAAGAGGCACTTATCTTGACCGAAGAGGTGCTCGAAATCCTCGCATCACACTATACCACGTGGCATTACCGATTCCAAATTGTGACAAATCTTGGGAAAGATTTATTCGAAGAATTGGATTGGTGTGAGACAATCGCGTTGGAGAATGAAAAGAACTACCAGATCTGGAATTACCGTCAGCTTATTATCGAAGAGATTTTAGCTCATCCTGAACTAGCTGCAAAGTTCTCGTACAAAAGAGAGTTTCCTATTGTAAATGTGATGCTAGAGCAAGATGCCAAAAACCATCACGTGTGGTCGTACCGAAAATGGTTGGTGGAAAAGTTTGGTCTTCACAATAGCTCGCAGGAGTTGGAATTTGCAACAAAGTTGATCGATTTGGATGCTCGGAACAACAGCGCATGGACTCATCGCTTTTTTTTGAAGTTCAAGGGCGGAGAAATCACAGAGACTCTTGTAAGTGAGGAAATCGACTTTGCAAAGCAGAAAATCGTTGTTTGTCCACAGAATGCGTCGTCCTGGAACTATCTTCGAGGCATCTTTTTCGAGGCGAAGCGCAATTTAGTTGAGCTCAAGCTGTTCTGCTTAGAATTTGCAGATCTAGAAAATCAATTAGTTCTGAGTTCTTTTGCGCTCGAGGTTCTTGCAAAGATTGCTGTCATCGAGAAGGACAATGATTCCGCTATACAGATATTGGACCTGTTAGCCTTGACGTATGACCCTATTCGAGTGAATTATTGGAACTACTTGAAGCTGAAACTACACTGACTCCACTAATGAATCCCGTCGCGTTAGTTCATAAAATTTGGATCACAAGTTTGACGCACTAGTTCATGAACTTAAACTGCATTATGTGTTTGACTTGACTTGGCTCGCAGAATTGGTGATTGTGCCTAAAAATCAGCTCAACGAGTTGTGTGTATTCATACGTTGCGTTGCCGTTGACTATTAACGCTCGTCGGAAAGGGATTAATACGCGAAACAAAATATTCAAGGGGTAATTTACTGCGGCCCGTTCGTTTATTCTGAAACAAGGACATTCCTCAGGTTCCGCAGCTAATCTAACGCTGACGCAGATATTCTTTACACATCTGCACAGGAATCTAGCGTTGCATCGCACGTGCGCAGCGCACAAAGCTGCGCAAAAGACAACGATACATTAGTATACATCTTTTCATGGCAGCTGTGCATTGCCCAAGTTGCAATTATTGAAAAGATGAACTGATAAAATTCAAGCTCAACTTTTGGAATCTTTGTCGGAGCGTCGATATTATGCGGGGACATTATGCCTCCTTGCAGGAACGCCGTTGATCTGCGGGTATTTACTAAGTTTGCAGGGAGTCAATTCGATTGTCAAGAATTTTGCCTCATGGCAACGCAACCACGACATCGAAGGGATTGATGATTCCTTGATTCTGCTAAACCCGTGACGTTCCCCAAAAATCTCCAAATTTTCTGAACATGATTAAGAGGCTGTGAAAAATTCATTTGAGTTTCAGAGTCTTAGCCATTGCACATTACAAACGCTTAATGCCTAGAAGTCTTTGGGTAAGATTCTTGGATATCATAAACAGCGCAGTGGCCTTTAAAGGTACAGCTGCAGTATAACCATTGAGATCTTCAGCTTGCAGGAGCAGTGGCTTAGGGAGGCTAGGTCCATGCTCATTCTGGATTCGATTTCCAAATTGAGACTGACACACCTGCCGTTATATGCAGTCCGTATTTTACAGTGAAGGAATAAAGACAGCGGACTTACTTTTAGAGGGACTTGTGATCCATGGTTTCCCAATGTGATAAGTCACATAAGACTTGAATTTTCTAAGAGACGATTTTGATATCGGCCCATGTGTTAGTGATCTGATCCTTTGAACTCAGTTGTGGGTGGCTGTGAAAATGCGCCAAATACACTACTGGGCCATACGCCAATCTTGATACGCATGTAACATGCACATGACTAGCGCATTGGTCTGCATACAGACGGTAATCAGCCAATACGCGCGGATCCTGCAGCGACCTCCGGCATTCAATACTGCAACCTCATGTCCGATCCATTACATTTAGTCCCAGATGCGCGCAAAAAGGTCTAGACTCGGGCCAGAGCCTGGGCAGTCAACCAACGACTGCACACATGCTCGGAGGACTCCACTGAGTTAGTGCACGTGATCTCTTTTTCTGGCGGTAGACAATTATTATTGTCGTCAGAATGACTGGACGTTCGGAATCTCATCAACGATATTCTCTTGAAAAAAATATGAACAGGAGGCGCCTAGAACTCACGGATTTGAAAGAGACCCGTACCGCAGTTCGTCCTGTACCGGACATGATGAATGGAAAACCCGTACATTTTAATGCGGGTAATAAGAATTCCGAAAAAGGACACCATGGAATTTTACAATATATCCTTTAGGTATGAGTAAGCGATATCAAAATGTTGGTATACAAACATGTTGCCATTGCTCCCATGGTGAAGGATACTTTTCACTGATGCTGTTTTCACGTCATATTCTTTGTCCTAAGACATTATTTCGCAGCTGTGGCCAAAGTTGCAACTAGTCCCTGAAAAATGGGCGTTGCCTTCCAACGGGCGATTTGCATATGTCGCACGGCTCGCAGCTGCTTGCGGGTGCTTGCGACTACTTGCCTATGCCTGCGCTAGCGTGCGGCTGGTGCCTGAATGTGTTCTGAACCTAAGAATAACATATATGATTATGGAACCAAAACTCGGTGTCAATTCCCGAATGATTTCAATTGCTATAGTCTGGGCCTGAACTTGTTGAAGCCAGCCAGTTCTCTCAGACCGACAGGTGCATAATGCAGTGGGACTTGAAACCTGTAGACCCATGCGCACAGCTGCATCCGTGCATATAGCCTCAATCTTTGAATGGACTTGCGCGCGCGTTTCACCACTGTTACACAATGGCCAGTTTGGGCGCCACCGCCACAAACCCAGGACGTAAAAATGGGCGGTTTCGCCCTAAGTTTTTTTCGCTCCTTAGCATTTTATTCAGCCACCAAGGTCCTCATAGACTTATATACAGGGTAAGTCTTCGTCATTGGCGCACTTTTATAGCCGTAGGTGCTTCATTTCTCTGCATCAAAGAATCTTCGGCTTTCAGGCTTGTGTGTCGGCTCTCCTTTGGCTAGGCGGCTATTTGGCTGCGTTTTGCCTTTTAATTCCTTCGCGCTGGTGTGTGTATTGTCCGCACTCCAACTTCCGCACCCAGTGTTATCACGCTTCAATTTAGCGCTGCATTTTTTACAGTCCGAATTTCAATTCTCCATCACTTTCCTCTCCGGCTTCCAATTTCCTGTTCAAGTCTTATAGACATCTTTCGTGGGCAGTTTTCATAATAACTTACTGCAACGTATCCGCTTTGTTCAGGGCTATCCATACCGCAGCATCTCCGCCTTCAGTCATTTTTGCCAGCGACAACAAGCAGGAATAGCAGAGCACCGCAGCTGGAGTCAGAGTTCAAGCCCCTCTTATTGAGCCACGAAAACCTCCGAGAAGCACGCCATCTGACCATTTGTTGGCTTTAAACCGTGAAATCTATACTAGTTGTGGCAAATTAGTCAGCTCAAGATCTAGCAGCTCATGACTGGTTTGGGCATAGTCCTTGAAGAGTCCGACTCGGCTCTGATACTACGAACTCAAGACGCCACTGCTCTGCAGCATCCAGAGGCTGCCGAAGACTACAGCAACGCGGAAACGCTACTCCCCCCTCTTCCTGAGACAGATGCAGAGATCTCCAAGAATACCAAACATTTGTCGCTCGCGCCCATCGCCAGCACCGCCTCTTCGTCGGCTTTGTCGCCATCGATACCACAGCGACCCACCGTGCTGCCTCGCGTATTCTCGTCGCCATCCACGTTGAAAGAGCGTCAAGACTACTCTGAGGCTGCAGGCATACAGGGTCTTGACTTGCTGTCGTTCAGCATGGACCTGTCTACATTCTCATTTCCTTCGATAGAGCCTCCGTCGCCGAGCCTGGCAACGTTTCCCTCGACGCTCGTGAAGTCGCCGTCATCTTCATCCATCAACACCTCGCCGCTTAAGCGCTTGAAGAGTTTGAAAATGGGAATTCGGAAGTTGTCGCTATCACGCAAGAGCTCTTCAGCGTCGCAGTCGCAGGCTGCCGCTAGTGACTTGGGGCCTAGTGCCTCTTTGCCAACACTCATACAGCAGCCATCAAACTCACTTGTGCTGAGCAAGCCCTCCATTTACCCCATCCAAACGGAGCCATATCTCAACGATAATAGCCTGCTGTCTTCTACGGGCGAGAGCTTTAGATCCAGTATGTTCAGCTCGCTGGTGCCTGGGAGCGCCACTTATCACAACGGTACTCATACAGCAGTCAGCACGCCCATCGGGCCTTCTCACATCCACTCGTCGAGTCAAGGTCTGCTGGGATCGGCCAAACCAAGACGGAGAACCATCTCTCAGTCGAACTCGACAACTTCCACCACCCCGCCGCTCCCTCTGCCAATCATTATGTTGTCTGATAGTCTCTCCACGACCAAAAAGAACATTGCTTCAATCGAACAAAGTTTTTTTGACAACTTGAATACAGATGCCTACATGCAGCATTCTGAGGACGGCGACACCATGGACACGATCTCGATGCTCAACACAAGCGACGACTTGATCGACTATCTGATATATTTGAGCCAGCACAAGAAATCGGTTGAGACTGCCTACGAAGTGTCCAAAGCCAAGCTCGCTAGCTCGGGCTGGTGCTCTGGTCATGACATTGAAAACCTTGTGTTGCACAGAGATTCTCTGCTCAGTCAGATCGACTCCAAACTACTCAAGATCGAGGAGAAGTTAAATTCAGACTTTAACTTGTCCATCCTCAACAACCCTCACACCACCAAAAGTCGCCAACACTCGGAAAGTTCTGCAATCAGAGCATCTTTGAGCCCCAGCTTGAAGGACTTAGAGAGCAGGTGTTTATTTTCTTCTGAAAATGGTAATATTCTTTCGTGAGAGACAAATCCGAGCCCATGGCCTCCGAAATTTACAGTTTCCGGGATTTTAACGGAATTCCGGACCGTTGACGAAGGCATGAACTTGGCGACGTATTCAGATGAGTGTTAACGATTTACGAAACTTACGACCACTTTTTCCGTGACACCGTTTACGACAACAGCGAAACCGTTCACGACAACAAAGAGGCTTGCCCCTGAACTCAATCCTGAAACCATTATAGAGTCGGATGCGTGAAAACGCATCCAGGCGGGAGCGGGATGTATATAGGTAAGCAAGCAACAAACAAAGCACACGTAGAAGCTAACTGCATATCCTTATCGACGACATTGGCTTTTAACCGCATGTATTTTATTTGGCTTCTAACCATTTTTGCCATTCATAACCGGATTTGCCACTGTAGCATTTGTTCTCTTGGTTGTTGCGATGTGCGATGCACGCCATATACAGACATTTTCGAGCCATCTACAACATAAGGTTACGAGCCCGGGCCGAGAACCAAAGCCGAGGGCGACCAATAAATCCGCATAAACGAAACTTGCGAATCCACTTAAATCCGAAAATTGAAATTCGTGCGAAGCTCAAATACAAGCTGATGAAAAGCTTGTTTAGTTGAGCTCTTAAAATTTAAAGCAAATAGATAACAAACTCTCTGACAGAGGAAGTTTAATACAATGCAGCCTAAATTGAGCAGACTGCTCAAATCAAATCATTAGAAATTAGCAAATGTCTCGAGCATACTGCTCGAATCAAAAAAACTAGTATTAGCAAATGTCTCGAAAACGCAGAATCCAGAACGCCCACTAAATCCAGACATCCTAGTATGAGACGTATTTCGAACTTGATCTAGATACTCTTTCCCCTTCAGTCGTCCATTGCCATCGGGCGGTAAAGTGAATGAGCACCATCTCGTTGAAGAGAAAAAAATATCTGAAAATCGGGCGCGGTTATATGTGCTGCTCGGGAGTGCATACAGCACGCTCGGGTAACAGGGCAAACCCGCACGTCACGTGACCACACTTATCAGCAGGTCAAAAGAGGACCTCTGTAGACTGGGACTCATCAAGCACCAATATATGCAATAGGCATAGAACAGATATACTTTGCAAACAAATGTATAGTTTGAAATACCAGTCACATCCAATGCTGGTCGTAAGTTTTGGAATGCCGTCAGTTTTGGAATGCTCATTTAGGCATCTTGAATGAGCAGTTTTCAATAAAATCGTCTTGAATGAGCAGTTTTCGATAAAATGGTCGGTTGAAACATCCGGCCGCATTAATCGAAACAATTCCAAAAAGGCAAGCTAGAACATTGGACATTGTTTCAAATGCAAAACTTGCCGGTAATCGTCAGTAGCCGCTGACGGCTGTGCACTCATATGCACACCCATCAGGCCATTTGCATCCGCAACATCACCTGATCACCAAACCATTAAATAGCCGTCGCTTTTAGCTAGGACAAAATTCATCTTGATATAGTCAATTCCAAGGCCCAGAATTTTCCGTCGATATGGGTTTGCACGTCCTAAATCTCCTCAGCGGAAGTCCCACTCCGGCCCCACAGCAACTCCACTCGTTAGATGGCCTATGGCTTACCGACAATTACGTTATTCGCCATAAAATCGGCACCGGCACATTCGGCATGATATATCTCGTTGAAGACCTTTCGGGAAAGCAGTATGCAGCCAAAATTCTCTTGAGCCGCTCCGAAATTTCTGGCTCCGGGGACAGAAAACAGGCGTTGGAGAAAGCCGTGGCCACCAATCTCACTCAACATTACCCTTGGCGGTTGGAAGAACTTGATCTCGACATGGTAATGTCTTTGGCTGGCTCTGTATTCCACGATGAGCCTTGTGTACGAAATCTGGAGGAGGAACAAGAAGCCCAAAGATGGCCTCAATTGCCATCGCACGTCATGCCTTTTCTCCCGCTTCTAAAAGAAGTATCTTTGCATCTCAAAGTGCATCATCATCAAAACATCGCCACGATCCACCATGTGTTTGCCGTGCAGGACGTGGCACTAATCACTCTTATGGAGTACTTTCCCGATGGCGATTTGTTCGGCGCCATTATCGACAACCACATCTTTAGCCAGCCACCTGCAGGCCAAGACAAGCAGAAGCTTATGAAAAATTGCATGATGCAGCTCATTGATGCAATTGCCCACTGCGCTCTGCAGAATGTATACCACTGTGACTTGAAACCGGAAAACATCATGGTGTCATACAACAAAACTTATACGCGAGACACAGCTCTGGCCACTATGGACCTAGCCGAAATTCGGGTATGCTTGATCGATTTTGGCTTGGCAACATCGTCCCCGCTTCTATGTTGCAATGTGTGCCGAGGCTCCAATTTTTATATGGCTCCGGAACGCATAGTCAATTTCAACACCAACAGACTTGTCAAGCTGCTTTTGGACATGAACCAATTTCAGTGCAACCGGAACGAGCAGCAGCTCCATAAACGGCTATATTTTCCGACTTTGGCCGGCGACATCTGGTCTTTGGGTGTGCTCTTTGTCAACATCACGTGTTCACGCAACCCGTGGCCGGTGGCCAACATCGACGATCGCCAAGATGTGTTCTTCACATACATTTTGTGTGATAATCTCGTCTTAAAGCGCATATTGCCAATTCTGGAGCAGTTCAACCAAATGCTCAACTTGATATTCTGTTTGAATCCGAACGAGCGGGTCTCGTTGCGTGATTTGGCCTTATTCACAATGAACTGTGATTTTTTCAACGACAGTCCTCTGGATGATTTCAAGCCTAGCAGAATTACAAGAGACGATTCGACCAATCCAATGAAATATGCCAGCATACTGGAACTCGGAATATGCAAAGCACAGCAGAAGCCTTTTGAGCCTTATGACCACCTGACTTACGTCAGCTAATTCTTCCAAATCAACAACCTGAGCCAAGGTCTACCTTCTTGAGACCCTTATTGTTATGGTAAATTCAATGAAGAAGGTTTGAACTCCCTTTGATTGGTTTACCAATAGTCTATAGGCATTTCGATTATTCGATAGGAGTCACATATAATATACCATCAAATATCACTGAATATGGCCGAAACGTTACCTCAAAAGATTGCTCAAACTGTCTATTGGATAAGACGGTCGTGTTTCCAAAAGCCATGCGTGGCTTTGCGTAACGACGTCTCCGGCAAGTCAATTACCGAATGCTTGTCGAGCTCCGCAAAAAGACGAGCCATGGGGTCGGAATACCATCTGTTATTCTGATAATCGAACCAGCCCAAGTGGCCACCAATTGACGTCATGATCATGTGTGTATAGGGATTAAGCTTGACTTCTGATTTTGGCAAACTCTTGGATCCCACTACAGGATCATCCAACGAGCTGACTATAATCGTAGGAACACGTACGTTCAACAAACGCTGGTCTGGCGACGCGTGGCGGTAGTATTCCAGCGCTGTGTTGAAGCCAAATATTGCCGACGTAAAGTTGTCGTCAAAGTCCCGAAGCGTGTGGAGCTGTAAATTGTCAGGATTGGCCTTGTAGTTGGCGATGACCTCGTTGGACTCAAGCACTCCTTCATAATGCTGGTCAAGCAACTTCAACAAGTTTTGACACATTTTTGGCGAGTACACCTTGCTGCCAAGATAACTTTCCACCAAGGCCGTTGACGCCTGCGGGAAATCCCACGGAGAGCCCATGATGGCCGCACACTTGATATTTTTCCACACAGAATCGGCCTCTTGGCCCAAGTAGTTTGAAATGATAGAGCCGCCAAGAGAGAATCCAATTAAATAAATACGCTTGTTGGGCCACTTTTTGGAAATATGCTCATTGATCAAGTACCGCAAGTCATTGGTCCACAAAGCACAAAACAATTGCGGTGACGTGATGCAGTGGTTAGCACAGCCACGGGCATTGAGCACCAAGCCATCGAATCCGTAATTGGTAGTTGCCTTGTGCATAAACGCCCGCAAATAAGACTCGAAAGAGCCTCCTGCGAGACCATGCAACGCCAACACAAGCGGCTTGTCATTGTCCAAAATGGACTGCTCTTGAGCAGGGTCCAAATACTGGGTTCTCGGCGGCAAGGGAAACTTCTGCGACTCCGGCTTGTGGCTGAGATGCTCTGTGTCTGCGTCGTCATATGGCGGAACCACGTAGTCGATGGCGAAAGTAGACTTGCCTTCCCAGCGATCGTACGGCATCTTGTCGCCATTCACGTGGTAGAAGAGACTGTCCGACTGCACATTCAACAATCTTCTCTTATAATAGACTTGATCCACAGATTCAAACTTGCTGAGCGCAGTGTAGGCGGTCTGGGCGTGGCCGCTGGAAAGAAGAGGGTTCACATAGAAAGAGGCGTTGGCGGAGAACTCGGGCGCCAGAGCATCCACAATTTGGGAGATGTTCTTTTTTGCAGATGAGTCGCTCTTTTCTGCAAACGTCACAGGACTGTCCGGCGTGAAGTTGGAGACTGTGGACTTGAAAAACTGGGTCACCATGGTGTGTAGTGGAAAGTAGGCGAAGCATCTTGGCGAAGCATCTCTGCTTGAGCCGAGTTACCGACTTGCATGCAGTCCCTGCATGAGAAAGCAAGAGATGGTTCTGAGATAAGAGACCAATATACTAAAAAAGAAATCATTGGATATTAAGAAGGGGCATAAATGTTAGTATTTAATGGAATTCTTGAAATTTTGGCTGGTAATTTCGCAATATTCTGTAAGCATAAACCCATATCAAACTTTAGTACACCCTATCAAACTGCAGTATTTAACACCTACTCACATTTTTAATAGAGATGCCAAGTCAAGTTTTTAAGCCACAATTTTTTGAGTTCTCTCTTGAAATCTGTAGTTTTCAAATTTCGTAGTCTTTAGAATTCATACTTGTTTGGATTATAGAGTAGTAAAAATATGAATGATGGTTTCGCAGCGATAATGCTGTTTATATACTTTTTTATTATTTGGCTGCAAAAACGGCGCGGGGTTTAAGGAGATGACGGAATTTGAGTAAAAGAAAGACACGGAATCCCAAAAAGTATAAATTGAGTGAGTTTTCCATATCCTGAGAAAAGTGTAATTTTTTAAAGCTTCATAATTTTACTTCTCATGCGCAAATACTCATGAAACTATTGGTTCTGGATTCAACACTCATGAAACTATTGGTTCTAGATTTCAAACACTTGGTCACTATAAGAAAATCTTCGGTCTAGTTCTTTAACACTTGGACTCTATATGAAATCTGTTGGTCCTAAATTTCAACTTTTGATTCGAATATGAAACAATTTGGTCCTAGTACTCACTAGGCTATTGAGTTTAGTACTTGGCCCTTATAAGAAAAACTGGCTCTTATAAAGACCATTTGATCCTAGTTTCGAACCTTGGAACTATGCCAAAATCATTTGAACATCGTTCAGAATTCAAGTCTTAATGAAAGAGATTCATCCTCGGTGGCCTTTTATCTTCATACAAAGTCCTTACAGGCTACCTACTAACTCTGTTTATTCAGAGGATCGTTTAGTAAGTTATGTCTTGTATTGACTAATATGTTGACTAATAGTCGGTTGTTATCAAAAATCATCCAGTTTCTGCATTCTACTTGAAACATTTGTCATAGTTCACCATGGTGAAGCGGAACTTGACATCTCCTGCCTCAGCACGTTTCCAAGCAGTACTCAAGCCCTCCTCGCTAATGTCAATGGTCTCGACCCAAGGCTTAATCTGGTGCTCAGCTGCAAAATCAATCATATACTGAATTTCATCCACAGACCCAATTCCAGAGCCCTGTACCGAAATGTTCTTCTTTAACAATGCCCAAGGTGCAAGCTCGAGGTTTTCGCTAGCTGGTGGAGCGGTGATGAAGATCATTTTACCACGTGGCTTGAGCATGTTCAAAGTCTTGTCGAACGAAGACCCGGAGAAAGACGAACTGGTGTTGATAAGAACATCAAGAGTGCTGGCAAATTGCTCGTCAAAGTCCGCATCGTCGGTGGCAGCATAGTGGTCTGCACCAAGCTCCTTGGCAAGCTTTTCCTTGGACTTGTTTCTGGAGATGGCAGTGACCTCGGCGCCGAGAGCCTTGGCAAAAAGCACTGTCATGTGGCCGATACCTCCAATTCCAGAGATACCCACCCGTGTTCCTTTGCCCACCTTTGCCTGGAGAAGAGGAGAAAAGCCAGTGATACCACCACAAAGAAGTGGAGCCACATATTCGGTTTCAAGCGAGTCCGGGATTTTGAAGGCAAACTTGGAGTTGACCCGGATGTGAGATGCGTTACCGCCAATGGTGTTCACGCCAGATTCAGGGTACGTGCCGAAGTATGTGCCAACCATGCCGGAGCAGTTGTTTTCATATGACATTTTGCACGCCACACACGTGTCATCGCAATCGGCTTGAGCGCCAATTCCAACACGGTCGCCCAATTTCAAGCCCTTCTTGGCGTTGGGACCGATTTTCACCACCTTACCTACAATCTCGTGACCCACTGCCACTGGCGCATATGGACGGCCCCAGTTTCCGCAAGCAGCATGGATATCTGAGCCACAAACACCACATGCTTCAATCTTCACATCCACATCATAGTCTCTGAATTCTTGTGGTTTGTATTCGAATCTCTTGGGGTTCAACCAGTCGTCATAGTCGAGAACTCCGATGGCTTCAAATGTTTCTGGGTACATGGTTGATTTGGTGGAATATGGAAATGTTACGTGAGAATGGGAATGCGATGGCCTCCTTATATAGGCTGCTTGCCAGGGGGTGGCAACGCCCGATTGCTCAGCGGCATTATTGTACGGTGTGCAGATAATATGTGAAGGTGTTCTCCGAGCCAGAACAGTCCATGTCCGGTTGCTTGACTTTTGATGCGCACATGTACATGGATTATCTCCGTTGTTGCTTTGCTGAATATGGTACATGTCCGACATACAGGCGACGTGCGTCCTAAAACGGCATATACCCGCTCCGAAGGTGCACGGGCTTTGTGAGATGCACGGGTTTTGTTGGTGCACGGATCTCTTTTGAAAGGCACGGGTTTTGCGGCGGTGCACGGGTGTCTGCGATCTTGACATTCACCTCTACATCATCAAGGTCTATGTTGTCCTCGTCGTCGTCCGACGATGACGCAGACTGGATTCTTCGTCGAATCTCACCACAAGGTCTGAAGCGACAAATCCCATCGCTGGACCCCGAAAATCCCGAACTTCTGCCGCCGCTACAGCCTCCAAATCATTCTACATCAGCCCTAACAACCCCGCATCCACCCTCCGCCAAGCACGAGCTTGACTCGGACGCTGTTGATTCCGACCTTGAAATCCCAAGCATTTTTCTTATCCAAGGAGAAAAAAATCACCGACTTCTTCGACAAAATGAGGAAATTCAACGTCAAATAGACGCAGACGCCATTAAAGAGAAGGCACAAAGTGAAGAAATTGCTGCTTTGAGAAACAGTTTTTTCAGAGAATTGAATGAAAATGGAATCGGCTACGAATACACGCTGAGCCACGACCTGCGCTATGTGCAGGAGTTGGTTGATCTTTATCTTCGAAAAGACCCCAGCATGACCCAGCGACGCCATTTCTACTTCTTCCTGCCTCCAAAGAACGTTGATGTTGCCCCACTGCGACAGCTAGACTTGCTAGCAGAGCTAAGTGACCATACAACCCCGCTGGAATCTTGCACATTGCAAGCAGCCATGGCCACCTCTGAAGTACCTGTACTCGCTAGATTGCTATCCACTGCAGCACCCGCTGGCGGGCAAAAGCTGCATTTTTTAGTTTCGGAGAAAATGGCGGCTTTGGGTGCCGGAGATCCTGCAGACTGCCGTTTAAAGTTGGCACATTTCAACTACAACCTTGTGCAGCTCACATACAAAGCCAGCATTGTGCTACTTCTCTCTCTACACAGCAACAACACGCGGGAGCAGATGCAGGAAGTGGCCCGATATTTCTACTTGGCCAGCTCGGACTTTCTTCTCAACAAGAACAACAGAGCGGGTTTGTGTGCTGTTCTAATTGGCCCCGTGTTGACGGCATACTGTGCATGTAGAGCTAAGGACGTCAGCATTGAAGACTTGGCGAGGGAGTTCCACGAGATGGTGCTGAAGGTGACTCTTGTCACGTGTGGGCCAGAGTCCGTCCCGAGTGCACTACAGAAGCAGGCCGAGATGTGGTACAACTTTCTTGAAAATGGTGTTCGCTCCAAGGTTGCTGGCGATGCAAAGCAGTTTTTGGAATTACTTGTGCTCAAATTCCTCGAGATGCCCGAACAACAAATGACGTTGCCAGGGCTCACAACCATGGTGAATAAGGCATGTGCCCCAGTGTTGGCCGACGTGGCGTCCGTACAGCGGGGTCTTCTTCAGATGCAGCTTGCAGAAGTCTACATGCATCAGCTTGTGTACAACAGCGTCTTTGAGGGCGACGGAGACGGCTCTGTGCTTGTTTGCAGAAATGCCTTACTTCGTTGTAAGGACTCACTTCAGGCTGTTGTGGGCAACTATGCTTACGTGAAAGGGGAGACGAACCCAAAAAAGGCGCAGGTTTCACTGGCCCTCTCAAAAACATATCATGTCTTGGACTCGATGACTCGTATTTTGGAGAAGATGGTGTTGTTCACCAAATCCAATGATTTCTACAGTCCGGGGTACAATCTTGCAGGCCCTCTTTGATTGCGCTGTTATATACAAGAAACGAAATTTACATGCAAAGACGGGACAAAAGAAGCTAAAAATAAGGTCAAGGAATGTGAACCAGACGCGTGGGGGAGCTTGAAGCTGCAGCAGAATTGACTCACTTAGAACATTCAAAAGTGGTTGGTTCTGGCACAGGAGTTCCAATCTACCAGGTCTGGGCAAAACGTCTTCACGTTTGTGAGCCCGCCTCAACATTCATCAATTCTAATGCTGAGCGTTCTTCAAGTGCAGTTAGGGAATCAGTGCTAAACTCAGTACTCAAAGTACATCCAAACAAAAAGCGCATTGGGCGTGCTGCTTTTTTTAGATTGCTGGCCAAAAACAGACGTTCGATGCATGCTTTAGTAACAACATTTCATCAATCTGGCGCATCTATCATTATTGCATACAATGGAATGTGGGCGTATTCTATACTTGGAATGGCGCTAGCGAGGCGCGCCCATGCAGCGGAATGCACTTGAAGATAGATTACAACACTTTAGCTGCATATTCCCCTGCGTTGCAATACGGTTCAGTGGAAAAATTCTGCCGTTACATTCAGGTTCGAAACGCCCTTTATTTATGCAGACGAGAGGCGCCAATGTGAGACACACATCCGAGCTCTGTTTTATTAGTGTTATAGCAAAACTAATTGTTAATGAAAATTAGGCAACACTCATTTGATTCCGAAGAAAGGTAATTTTTAATTGTAATCCAGCGTTAGTGTTGAATTTTTTTGCAATCGATTTGATTTTCCAATCGATTTTAGTTTTGCAATTAAAGTCAATTTTTAATTTGTCGTTTCGTAATTGAGATGTAGAAATACACATTAGTGCGAATCGGGTCAAAGAAAACACACCACACATGAACGGTAAAAACGAAGCATAAGAAAATAGGAGAATCAAGATAAAATATCAGATATTTCAATACTTGAATCAGAAAGTATTTGAATTAGAATTTTCGAATCAGAATACATTTGAATAGGATTATGAGTGATAGCTAGTATCAAGTTATACATCTTACACCATCAGTGACTAGAATCACCCTATTGAAAGTCGCTAATGCTGCTTAGCAATCCTAAGTGTTTTCATAAACAGTCTATTTTTAGGCCGCATCATGAAGGTTAAGAAGCCTGCGTGAACGGATCGGCCAATGAGTAACAATATCATTCCTGAATAAAAGAAATAAGAGCTAAGAAATTCAATAAAGAGCATAAGAAATAAACCAAAGAGCTATAAATGAAATGGAGCACCGTGTAAATCTTCCTGCAGCGTCAATAGTAGTCTACTTCTTACCTTCAGGTAAACGCCATCATGGTTGCAATTGTGTGTTGCTCGTAAATCATAAGTTTATTCATAGACTTTATGTGAATGTATGTGAATGCATACATAAGGTTGCACGGGCATTTTGCAAGCGCGTCGTTTCTGCCGCATTTGGCGAGAAGTAAACATGGTTTCTTGTCAACGCATAAAACCGCCTCACCAAAGTTTGGGAAATGCCCCCTCGAAACCCAAAATCAATGACATACAACATATACTTGGCGTTTGCTTGCAGTAGTCAAACATCAATACCCCTCGCCAAAATTCTCTGGCTTCGATCATCGCGCCACACGTCAACGGGCAACAATGTTGAAGAACCTAACAACTTCTATGCGAAAACGGCGGTCTCGCGTAATTGTAAAGGGTCCCAGTCTGCAAAGTTCGGAAATCGCACCTGAAATTTGCACGTTGCAGAGTTCAAGTTTTCTCGTAGAACTGTGTCAATCTGATGGTCATAAGACTAAAGCATTTAGCCGAAACCAAGCCACTCAGGCCGATGCAGATAGACGCCGCCCGACGCGTCTGCAAGCGCTCTGGGCACCAATTCCGGGCCACCGAAAAGAAACTTGTTGTAATCTATAGCCCGCCGTGCATTAACAGCCTAGAAGCAGCTTTTTTCGTCCGTATAAAGTGTCTTGGTGCACGCGGGGACGGCACATAAGCCCGACGCGCTGATTAGCCGAAACATAGTCGCGCTTCCAGACCAACCGTAGACGCAGGTACCGGTCCCTTTGAATTAGGGGTTTGACTTGACCCAGAGCTGGATCATACACAGAGCTGGAAGATTACACAGAGCATTGATTACACAGAGCTGGATAAATTACAGAGATTGAGTATATCAGCTTCAACTAGTCATCATTTCCTAGGGAGATACGGGCAAGTAACCAATGCACACAGGCTGGCAGCCCCACATGTGCCCTGAAACCTTAAAAATCTGCAAGGCAGCCTAACCCAATGCGCCGAAATTAAAGTGAAATAAAAGTGAAATAAAAGTGAAATAAAAGCGAAATTAAAGTGAAATTAAAGTGAAATTAAAGTGCTACCGTCGGGATGGAAATCTCGGAATTCCGACAACGGCCACACTTGGAAATCGATTTTGAACTAGACGCCATGTCATACGGAGAAACATGCTTGTTTTGTGAATGTTTTGGGATTATTTAGGAACATCAATTATGATTTCAATCACTAAATCACGGTGGGTTGCATCTATAATAGAGACCCAAGGTAGATGCGCCTGGCGCAGGTCGCTTAAGTTAAGCGAGGCGCACAGGTACCTGCCGCCACTATTTCTGGCCGCAATTCAAAACCACAAATATCCACAGAAAATTTAGTATAAAGACAGGCGGAATCCGCCGCCTTGGTTCTGATTCTTGTAGTTCAGACCACACTCATTCAATGAAATACTCCCTTCCATTCGCTTTATCGACATTGGCCTCTACTGCGTATGCCGTGTCTGGGTGCAACTTCGACAAAGTCGTTAGCACCGGATTCGACGCCGAGTTCTACCAGTACCCACTTTTCAACTTGGCCGCCAATGACGAGACCAACTTTTTCGTCTCCGGCTACCAGAACTACGGAGGCCACTTTGCATCTCTGTCAGGTGTCACCAACATTCAGTTTGATGGAGGTGTTGATTTTGAGAACTATGTGCAAGAAGGTGACATCTACGGTGTTGACACTTCTGCATCCAACTTTTCCGTGGCCCTTACCGGCTACTTCTTGGCCGGCGAGACCGGTGACTACACTTTTGAGTTCTCTGCCGATGACGGATTTGGAGTTTTTATCGGCTCCACCGGTCCTTGTTGTGAAAACGTGAATGACACTGTCACTGAAGTTGCCCAATTTTCTGGAACCAAGGGTGGAAACTTGACATATGTTCCTGGCGTGGTTGTCACCAGACAAATCAAGGTTTCCATGGAGGAGAACAAGTACTACCCAATCAAGATTGTGTACGTGAATGAGCTCACGCAATGGAAACTTTACACCACCGTGACTTCTCCTTCTGGAACTAAAACCAATGACTTTAGCAATGTGTACCAAGTGACCTCCGATGACAAACAGTGTCCTGCAGTGACCACCACCACCACCGAGATCACCAACAGTCAACATTCTACTCCAGGTACTTTTACTCCATCCAACTGTGACCATGTTGCAACATGCACTGTTGAGATTTTCACTTCTACTCCTCCAGAGTCGAGTGTTCCAGAGTCGAGTATTGTTTCTAGTGTTCCTCCATCCAGCACTCCAGAATCGAGTATTGCTTCGAGTGTTCCTCCATCCAGCACTCCAGAATCCAGCGTTCCTCCATCCAGCACTCCAGAATCCAGCATTCCAGAATCTAGCGCCCCACCACTGTCTTCTCATGGAATTTACACCAATGTGTCGAGTTCTTATGTTCCTCTGACTCTGCTGGTTCCAGAGGAGTCCACTCCAATTCTGTCTACTCCAGCTGAGTCTACTCCAGCTGAATCGACTCCAGCTAAATCCACTCCAGCTGAGTCTACTCCAGCTAAATCCACTCCAGCTGAGTCTACTCCAGCTGAATCTACTCCAGCTGAATCGACTCCAGCTGAGTCTACTCCAGCTGAATCTACTCCAGCTGAATCGACTCCAGCTCAACTGACTCCAGAGGAATCCACTCCAGCTCAACTGACTGTTGAACTGACCACTGGTGTTCCTCCAGAAGTGGTTACTCAAACTTCTTTCCATGAAACTACCGTCACCGTTACTCACTGCCTGAACTACCAGTGCACAACAACGGCTGGTGTTCTTTCTGTTGTCACCACCACAATCAACAAGGAAGAAACTGTCTTTACCACTTTGTGCCCATTGACCGAGACTGCTAGCAAGACTGGAGGTAACCCTGAAAGTAGTGTATTCAGTACTACCAGAGTGACTGGTGCTCCACCAGTGACTCCATCTTCTGAAGAAACCCCAGCAACTGAGACTGACACAACTCCATCTAATGGGGAAACCACCAAGACTCCATCTACTGAAACAACTCCATCTACTGAGGAAACTACCAAGACTCCATCTACCGAGGAAACTACCAAGACTCCATCTACTGAGACTGAAGCTTCTGTTCCAGGCCAATCTACTGGAACTGTTACTGGTGGTAACCCAGGTGTTCCTTCTGGTTCTGCTTCTGGTGGTAACCCAGGTGTTTCTACTGGAACTGTTTCTGGTGGCAGCCCTCCAACTGGATCCGCCACTGGAATTACCCCAACTACTTTCCTCACAGTTTCTGGTGCTAACCCAGTCACTCCATCTTCATTCTTGACAGTTTCTGGTGCTAACCCAGTTACTCCAGGAAGTGAAGCTTCCAAAGAAACACCTGTTCCTTCCACTGTTGCAGGTGAGTCTACTCCAGGAAGTGCTGTGTCTTCTGGAGCTGTACCTTCTGTTGCTGAGGAATCTTCTTCTTCAGCTGCTCCATCCATTACTGTGGAATCCGCCAGCGAGGGAAGTGGTTCCAAATCATCTTTCGGCATTGCTGGTGTTGTCATTGCTATGGCTTACCTCATTTAATTTGGCGGACTTCTGCCTGACTTCGTTTAAATTTATACCCATTTCTTCTATTTGTAGATCTATGAATAGATGTTCCATTCTCACCAGAACTGCTATCTGGCAAGCCAAGTATGTATTAATTTGATTAAAATATATCACTGAATTAATCTATTAAAAGTTCGAAATTATATGGTTGTTAAGGGTCCGTGCATGGCTAAAGTGCAGCTACCAATATTGGCACCAAGATCATCAACGATGCAACAGAAGCCTTATGACTCTTGCCTTCAAATATTGATACATGTGATGGGGTCGAGGATTCACTACCCACAGCCGAGCTTGAAACAGAGGCGTCGGGATGGATCTCGGTTTGCGACGCTGTTGAAAATTCGGCACCGCTAGCACTAGAAGTTTGGACCGAACTTTGGCTGGCATTTTGATCCACATTCTTCGAATGACCGGCGATACTTGTTTGTGTGCCCAGTGGGATTAATGTCGTTTGGTTGATCTGCGTTGAAGTTGGAGTTTCTGCGCCTGTGGATGAAGACTTTGGTGACTCCAAAACAGAGGCCTCATTTGATGTGGCAGAAGAGGTGTCTTGTGAAACCGATGGTTGCAAAGTCACGGTGTCGCTGATTGACAAGCTGGTATAAGTTGTGCTTGATACTGCATCATCACTAGATGCAGATGCAGAACTTGATTCAGGATTGACACTGGAAATAGATGCAGAATTTGAAGCAGGGGCAGAACTTGACTCAGAATTTGCACCAGTTGCAGATGGAGAAATTGATTGCGAATAGGCATTAGAGGCAGATGCAGAAATTGATTCAGTAACAGCACTAGAGATAGATGCAGAAACAGACTCAGATATGATATTTGAAGCAGATGCAGAACTCGTTTCAGTAACACCACTAGAAACAAATGCAGAACTTGGGTCAGAACTGGTACCGGATGCAGATTGAGAACTTAATTCTGAAATGATGCTGGAAACAAATGCAGAACTTGGTTCAGAAATGTCACTAGAAACAGGTGCAGAACTTGACGCAACAACGGTAGAACTCAATTGCACTGAAGGTGGTTGTGCAGAGGATGAGGGAACATAGGATGAATTCCAACCACCGCTGTGAAAGGCACTTGACAGTGGTATGCGAGAAGAAATAATCTCAGATGAAGAGCCTGGAACTTCAATCACCACAGTGTTAGTTTCTCCAGGGCCCCCGGTGATTGTCATACTGGTGACGTCAGTACCGGTCCATGTACTTGTAACGGTCACTGTGGGTGTTGGAACCTCGACAATCACAGTTTTTTGCCCATCAGAGGATGCCGTGGTTGTAGAGGTGATAGATCCGTCGTAAGTTTGTGTGATTGTGGTGAGCGTTTCGGGAATTTG
The DNA here is from genome assembly GCA_002370135.1 of Metschnikowia kipukae. Classification (NCBI taxonomy): domain Eukaryota; kingdom Fungi; phylum Ascomycota; class Pichiomycetes; order Serinales; family Metschnikowiaceae; genus Metschnikowia; species Metschnikowia kipukae. The sequence goes on from NKZJ01000141.1 coordinate 32,366, forward strand.
GATTATGACCGTATTGTTCTCACCTGGTCCTCCAGTGACTGTTGAGGTGGTTGTATAGTCTCCGGTCCAGAAACTGGTAATTGTTTGTGTTGGAGTAGGAAC